>JAOTAY010003623.1:0-38401 GCA_025629805.1 Erythroxylum baracoense
GAAATTTCTGTTCTGTCCACCACAACCAAACACCTCACTGTCTCCAGCTTTTGTTTCGTTCCGTCCTGTTCCGTTCCGTCTCCAGATACTGGGGACAGCAACCAAACATAGCGTTATCGACATCGAATTTGGTTCCATTAATTCTCCAACCATATTCTTAAAATTCAATAAATGACTGATAAGTTAATTAAGAATCATGATTTCCGTTCTGAGATTGGGAAATTAACCAACGGTATAATCTAGCCAAAGGGGGTCGAAAACTTTCTCTGTGGGAATGGTTGATCTCACTTCTTCACCATCTTGCATTTAGATGAGAGTATATAATCATGCCACAACTAGTCAAATATCCACAGCTGATTCAGCCAGCTGGAGACATCATAATGTATCATTATTATGTTGAGACAGCCAAACTGTTTTCTGGTGAATGTTCTTTTCCCTAAGGAGGTTGACCTCAAATTCACCACACCGGACATATGTACTAAGCCACCATGTGATTGACAAAAGCCGATTCACATATTTAAGCTTTTTTGTCTACTTGATTTGCAGGTAACATAATAGGAAAATTGGTTGTTTGAATTCAGGCTGACAATATTCTGATTCTCTTCCTGTACCTTTCTGACCTTTTCCTTTCTATAGTCTCTACTCTCCATTTTCAGTGGCACCATTAGGCTTCGTTTTTAATTTTTATTTACCGAAATAATCAATTATCTTAGTACACCAAGCTAACAAAGAAGAAAGAGAAGTGGATATCTATCTATTCACAGTTAACTCTTGATCATGATCCATGAACTTTTAATTTGACTCTCTTAGGCATATCATGAAGGATATAAGTGATACAGATAATAATAAGTTGATAAGAATACAATAAGTTTGGTATCGTTTGTAATATATGAGCTATACAACTTATTATTGCATGGCCTTATCGTGTTACGTGACCATATCCCTATACATTATATATTTATATTTTACATGATTAATATATAAATGCTAAATTACTGCCTTGTACCATCTTTATTAAGCATTTTATAGTCTAACAACCATGTCCATTAAAAATTCTAGAGTTATTTTTATTTCATAAATTTCTTTGATTACTACATTATCTAATATTGCACATCAACTACCTATTAAGCTAAACTCTACAAATTATTTAGGGAAGCCAAACTTTTACCTTGTTACACAGTTGCACATGAAAGTACTAAGCCATTATCAAAATTCGCCAACAACTTGGATAATTTGGGAAATTTTGGTTAACGCTTATTCCTAGGGTTCAAAGTCACATGTTTGCACCATTAGATCTAATTTTTTTAGATTGATAAAAGAGAATAGTGAGATACAATACACACAACAAGCTAAGAGTACATTTGATCAACTAGCAACTTTCAAACCCTTGTTTCTAAGGATAATGATAAGTGTAAATTGTATTGTGTTTTAGGGCATAGTTTGATATGTGTTTAGCCGTTAATTCAACATTTAGTATATGTTTAGGTTAGAATTGTGTTATTTTGTTAATTATTTATGTTTTAAGTATTTTAATGGTTAGTACAAGCTTTTGAGCTTAAATATTATGTTTTTGAGGTATCTTAATATGTTTGCTAGTGTTTTAAAGTCAATATCGAAGAAAAGAGGAGTTTCGGAGACATTTAGGCCGAAACAATGGTTGGCCACGGTCGTGATAGAAGCTCTAGGAATGGCCCACGATTGTGGCCTGCATGCAACGATCGTGACAAAAAGCTATGACGAGTGCCACGATTATGGCCTATGTCAGGTAGACCCGCAGACACTTACGAACGTCAAGTTTCGAGGAATTTTTCGAACCTTTCAGGCTGTGTAAAAATCCTAGGGTCACCCAAAACATAAAGAAGTATAAAAAGAACATAGAGAGGTAGAGAAAAAGAGCTTTTTGCATTAGCCACCTTGAGAAACCCTAGAGAGAGGTTATCAAGAGATAGAGGAAAAGAATAAGGAAGAGAGAAGAGGAGACGAAGCTAACTCGAAGTACTTCTTGGATAAGGAGGTTTCTTGATGCCGCAGCCTCTCGTGATCCATTTTAGATTGTATTTCCAGTTATCTTCAGTTTTATTATTGTATATAATTGCATTGAGTAGTTAATGATATGATCTAGAATATCGAGGATGTTCTAAACTCACATTTGAAATTTTATTCTTAAATTAATGAGAATCTGATTATTTATGTGTTTATTGGATATTATTGTGATTTGATTATGCTATTGTAAAATTCGATACAAACTGAGAGGGTGAATCGAATGAAAAACGATTAAATTGGACTAACAAGAGTTAGGTGATTTAATAGAAACCAAAATTAAATCAGATCGATAATTTATACAGAGAGAGATCTTGTATAGGTTTCCGATAGTTGACTAGAGAACTTCAGAACTAATTAGGATTTTGGATAGGTTGTGAATTGAGAGATTGCAACCTCTATAATTTGATTAGCGTTTATGATTTAGGGTTAATAGTTATAACTCGAGAGAGAGTAGTACCCTAAGATAGGCTAGAACTAACAATTCAATAATTCATAATCAGTTAGGTTAGCATTAAGAATAGGTAAAATTTTCTTTCTCTCAATTGGTAATTTCCTTCGTTGATTCTTGGGTGTGTTGCAAATTACTTAATAATTAGTATTTCGCGTTTAATTCTTAATTTGATTGATTGAATTAAATTCTTGTTTTAGTTTCATTGCACCTTAAATTTCTGTTATTTGTTCTGGCCTTAGATTTTAGGATTAGATTAGTTCTCTCCTTGTGGGATCGACATCTTTGGTACTACGTTAACAAACCGTGTGCTTGCAGATTATCGAGGCTTGATAATTAAAACTTAAACACAACCAAACCCCAATCAAGTTTTTGGCGCCGTTGCTAGGGAGGCGGAGATTAGTTTAATTCTTGTAGTCTAAGTTTTTTCACCATCTTTTGTAAAAAAAAAGTGTAAGAAGTTTAGGCAAAAAGTTGAAACAAATTGCTTTGGACATCACTAGGCAGCGATGGAGAATCCAGAAAATTAGATATCAAGAAGAGATGAAAAGAACAATCATGGAGGATATATATTATAGGGAGCTAAGGACTCTTGTAGATTTCAATGAGCCCTAATTTAGTTAGGTAATCATCATTCTTATATGAACACGTACACTTCGAGGTAGTAGAACCACTAAGATTTCTGTTGGTCAAATAATGTAAATACTCACATGGGACATCAAGACTTATTAGGATTTCAGTAAGATGAGTCCAGTTCATGGGATTCCAAATTGGACAAAACCATGGATAAGCTAACAAACATAGAAGAGACCCAAAAGAGACTGGAAGAGCAATTTGATCTAGTAACAGAAAATCATGCCTCTTCTATTGACAACCTGAAGATTCAAATGAGACAAATTTCCCGTGAATTTTGTAAGAGAAGTGTGGAAGACTCCCTGAGAAATATGGAATTACATCAACGAGGCAATATGAGCCTATCATACTTAGAAATGGGCAGAGCAAGAAAAACTAGTGCGAAATCAAGCTGAACACCATCATACAGAAGACCAAGAGATGAAGAAAGAGGATAAATAAAAGAATGACAACCCTCTCTATTATTCCCTAGATTTTGGTATACCATGCTTGAACATCAAAAAACTAGGGTAGATGTCCATGAAGAGAACCTCATCATTCAGATTAATGATGATCAAATGACATGCAACATGAATGATGTATTAAAGAATCCAGAGGAGGGTGACTCATTCAGAAAAATTGATGTGTTTGAATCTTTGAAGGAACAAGAGGATGAAGAATAGATGACAGCGAACATCAAGTTTGAAGAAGCTATGAAAGTCTATATTTAAGAAGCTAAAGAAGAAGAGGAGATGAGGGCGAATGAGGAAGAACCAAGAAGAGAACAACTCACCCTCTTACCAGCAAACTATTGGATTTCATGAAAGATTAAGGGAGTTTTGTTATTCCCTATTTTGTTGACAGTTTACTTGGAAAAAGGACATTACTGAGCTTAATTGGTTTTCATAATTTTATCAATATTGTCCTTCTAATTGTTTTTCAATTTTTAGCTTACTTACAGGCCACAAAATTGATGTTGAACGATAAGGGTGGAAGCAAGCCACTCATAATTGATCCTGGCTGAGTTTCCAATTATATAAGGTCAAGCGAATGACCATAAATTAGCATGTATAAGGTAGATTTAAATTGTTATGCAATTAAAGTTGTTTCATTTCCATAAATAAATATCAATGATTCAGAATGCATTGCCCTACTAATTCTCTTACCCTCTCTGAATCAATTATAAGATAGAAAGCCAAATTAGCATTAAGCATATTTGGTCTCTGCCTCCAACACATCACCACCTCAGTGACCATGATGGTTTCAAGTCCTAACCCTTTTCTTTTCATTTATGTTAGTATTTTGTTGTTTTTTCTTCTGTATATTGTTTCATTCCACCTTTTGTGTTTGTTTGTATCCTTCTCACATTGAGGACAATGTGTTGTTCAAGTGTGGGGAGGGTTGTGTGTTTTGCTTTGAATGTGAATTTTGCATATTGTTATGTTAGTGTGTTTAGATTTTATATTGTGAATTGTGTGAATGTATTAGTGGCTTGGATGAAATGAAATTGATTTAATTTTGAACATAATCTATTAGGTTGTAAAGAGTCATTAGCTTACAAAATTAGTTATATGAGTTCTTTGGCTAAAATATGCAAGTTAATTTGGATTTAGTGTTAGGTTATCACCCTATAATTTGTCACATTCATTTATAAATTTAGGTCTTTCAACTAATTAGCTTAGCTAGTACTATTAATGAAAACGAGTAGCTAAAGCAACAAGGTAGGCATTAAATAAATAAAAATATGTGTTTTTAAAATTTTAAATAAATAACTATTCTGCTGGGCTTCGGGTTTTGAATAGAGCTAGTAGTTAGTTGAGAACGTGATATTGCTGAGTAATCAGATCGACATAGATCACAAATGTATGCCTTCGTGTCAAAAGGCTATAATGATGTTCCAAAAAAGCAACTTAATAAAAACATAAGTTAGTCGAGTAACTGTATCGACATTCATCACCAATGTTTGCCTCCATGTAAAAAGACTAAGTCCATGTCCACAAAAAATAATAAAAATATGGTTTCTAATAAAACCTATCGAAATTGTAAGTAGCTTAACTTTTCATGAAAACGTACTTAGGAGTAGTTACAGAGTTTGAATGGCCAAATAATTATTAATGTATGTGTAAAATTGAAAAGGGTAAATGACTTGACATTTGGGTCTTGATTAATATGTATATTTTGTCTAGAGCTCCTACAAGCTGATTTTGCATGTTAATGATTTGGAATAGCTTGAATGATTGTGTTTAGAATTAAACTTGGTTCATGAACTTGAAGCCATTGTATCATTATTGCATTATGTACTTTGTGATTTTTTGTTGTTTTTTGTTTTGTTTGTTTGAGGACAAGCAAACGTTTAAGTGTGGGGATGTTGATAAGTGTAAATTGCATAATGTTTTAAGGCATAATTTAATATGTGTTTAGCTATTAATTTAATCATTTAGTATGTGTTCAGGTTAGAATTGTGCTAGTTTGTTAATTATTTATGTTTCAAGGGTTAGTACAAGCTTTTGAGCTTAAATATTATGTTTTTAAAGTACATTGATGTGTTTGTTAGTGTTTCAGGGTCAACATCGAAGAACATAGGAGTTTAGTAGACAATCGAGCCAAAATAACAGCTCATGATAGAAGCTCCAGACATGGCCCCGATTGTGACCTGCTTGCCACTTTCATGACAGAAGGCTCATATGTGAGCCACGATCATGGCCGGCTTTGGGCAGACGAGCAGACAATCACCAACATCAAGTTTTGAGAGATTTTTCGAACCTTTTAGACCCCAAAAAACCCTAGGGTTACCCAAAACCTAAAGAAGTATAAAAAGAACATAAAGAGGTAGAGAAAAAGAGCTTTTTGCATCAACCACCTTGAGAAACTAGAGAGAGATCATCAAGAGATAAAGGAAAAGAAGAAGGAAGAGAGAAGAGGAGAAGAAGCTGACTCGAAGTACTTCCCAGCTCAGGAGATTCCTCGATGTCGCCACCTCATGTAATCCATTTTGGATTGTATTTCCTGTTCTTTTCAGTTTTATTATTGTATAGGATTAGATTGAACAGTTAATGATAGGATCTGGAATGTCGACTATGTTCTAAACTCACCTTTGAAATTTTATTCTTAAATTGTTAAGAATCTGATTATTTATATGTTTATTAGATATTGTTGTGGTTTGATTTTGCTATTGCATAGTTCGATAATAAATTGAGAGGGTGAATCGAATGAAAAACGATTAAGTTAGACTAATGAGAGTTAGGTGACTTAATAGAAACCAGAATTAAATAAGATCAATAATCTGTTCGGAGAGAGATCTAGTACAGGTTTCCAATAGTTTATTAGAGAACTTCAGAATTAATTAGGGTTTTGGATAGGTTGTGAATTGAGAGATTGCAACCTCCATAATTTGATTAGGGTTTATGATTTAAGGTTAATGGTTATAACTCGAGAAAGAGTAATAAACTATAAGACAACCTAGAACTAACAATCTAGTAATTAATAATCAGTTAGGTTAGCATTAAGGGTAGGTAAAATTCCCTTTCTCTTAATTGTTAATTTCCTTTGATTGATTCTTGGGTGTGTTGCAAATTACTTAATAATTAGTATTTCGTGTTTGATTCTTAATTTGATTGGTTGAATTAAATTCTCATTTTAGTTTCGTTGCATCTTGAATTTTTGTTATTTGTTTCTGACCTTAGATTTTAGGATTAGATTAATTCCCTCCTTGTGGGATCAACACCTTTGGTACTATGCTAACAAACCATGCACTTGTGGATTATCGAGGGTTAATAATTAAAACTTACACACAACCAAACCCCAATCAGATGACTTTATCTAAGTTATTATTGGATGTTTAGGAATAGATTATAGACCTTTCTTAGATCTTTGGAGTATTATCTCTATGTAGTTTCTTTTGATGATCTATGTGGATTATTATTGAGTAAAGAAGAGAATATAGTACTTGAATCACCAATTAAGGAATAAGTACCTTTAATAGCCTATGTTGCATCAAACATAACACAAAAATACCCTATGACTTCTAATTGTGGTCATAGAGGAAGGCAATCTTTTGGAAAGGGATGAGGGCGATTCAATCCAAATTTCATCCATATCAAACACCTTATATAGGTTAAATTTTAGTTATAATTCCTTTAATACACTCTACAATGTGACAACTATTTGGGTTTGGTAATATGGTAAGTAAATGCTCTTGACATTGCGTAAGAAAAGCTAATGCATGTATACCCACAAATAAACTCATTTGGCTAGCTTTTAATTTTAATTTCACTAATATAACTCTCCCACCTTCTCAACTGTGGATTTTGAATAATGGAACCACACACCATTAACTCCTAATTTAGAGAAATTAACTTTGTATTTAGAATATCCTAGTTCTAAAGAAGCCAAAAGTAGCAATGGTAAAACTCTTTTTATATCCCAAGTTAAGTCTTTTGTGTCTCGTTTAAATAATCATTCTATTCATTTAAATAATGTTCTGCTTATTCCTTCTTTTTTTTTCAATTTATTATATGTTTTATGCCTTTACTGATAATAACAAAGTTTCAATTAAATTCTTTTTTGATTTGATATAAAAGATATCTGATAATATAACCAATCCTTATGGATCCTAATTATGAATATTCTTAAGACATCATTAATTATAGCTATGATTTAAATCTTTTCAATTGTAAACCTTTTCATAGTTATCTTGCCCATCACAACAATTTATATAAAGAACCATGTAATTTACTGATGACATTAATACAAAAATAATACTTTCTTTCCTTAATAACTATGTTATCATAGTATCAGAGCCAAATACATTAGAAATTTGATCCTACATCTATCCAAATTCACGAAAAAGAGTTAAACATTGTCCCTTATTTACTGCATTAATCACTAATAAGAATTTTAGCAACACTAATAAAGTATAACTTAATTATCAGAAGCTCAACCACAACAATAGAAAATCAACAACTCCTTTAAATTTAATATGTTATGATTATGAGGTCCACATCTAGTTAATTTAGTTGATGGAAACAAATATTATGTTTTATTTTTAAATCATTTTAACTAATAATATAGTATTTATTTCATCAAATATAAGTTTAAGGTTTTACTTATCTTTATTAAATTTCATTATCATGTGGAATTTTTTTAATACATCAATAAAATTGTTTTAGGCTAATTAGCAAGGGGTGTGTCATGTGTTAAATTCTTATATTTTAAAGCATGGGATAACTTTTAGGACTTCTTGACTTAAAATATATAAATAAAATGGATGTGTAGAGAGGAAACATCGTCATATTGTTGAAACTAATTTAATTATCTTAAATCACTCATTATATCCCAGAAATTATAGACTCAAGCTTTTGATACTATTATGTATGTTATAAATCAGCTCTCTACCCCTCTTTTGAATAATAACACACCATTTACGAAAATTTTTGGAAAGAGTCCTAATTATAGAATTTTTATGTCTTTGGGAGTTTATATTATCCTTACTTATGTTCCAATGTTTCTAATAAATTAGCTCTAAATTCCAAAAATTGTTTCTTGTTGGGATATAGTTAAACATAAGGGCTTTTTTTATCTTGACTTATCTTCTGATAAAATGTTCGTCTCACACCATATTATTTTCTTTGAACATGAGTTTCCTTTTACAAATAAAATTGATGATGTTTTCAACGTTCAAGAATCTACACCAACTATGATTTTCTTACCCTTCATATTACCCATTTCACCAAAAACTAAAATTTTGCATCAACCTATTCTTATAAAAATTTCTAGAGCAACTCCAACACCACAAATAACCTTACTAAGTTTATCCTTATCTAGTAACTAATAACCTACTGCTTCTCACCTTTTTCCAAACTCAAGCACAACAATGTAATCCTACAAAAACATAATCCTTACCTATTCCAAACCAAAATTCACCTAGATTATCTCTTGTTGTTGATTTGTCCAATTATAAACCCAATCCAACCCAATGTACCGTACTCTCCTAGAGTTAACTAGAATCCAAACTGGTTCTCTTAAACCACATGCATTCACTATTATATGTTCTCCAATTACCGAATCTGCTATATACAAAGAAGCTTAAAAATGTAAAGGTGGAAAAATGATATAAAAGAGGAATATTTGGCAATGCAAAGAAATTAAACAATGGACTCTTGTACCATATAAGTCAAAGCATAATGTAATTAGGTGTATCAAATCAAAATATATAAGAATGGATCACTAGAATGCTATAAAGCACAGTTTGTGGCAAAAGGATTTCACTAAAGACCTAGTATTGACTAATATCACAGTTTTATTCCTATGATTAAACCATAAGCAATATGTTTAATTCTTGGTTTTCACCAATGACCTAGTATTGACTATTATCACACTTTTACTCCTCTGATTAAACTATAAACAATCTACTTAATTCTTTCTCTTATAGTTTCCAATGGATGGAACAAAACAACTTCGGGTTTCTAAAGCATTTTTTCCTAAAAAATTAAAAGATGTTTATACGGCACGACCTACAGGCTTTTTTGATCCTAAGCACCTAAACTACTTGTGCAAATTAAATCGGTCTATTGATAGACTTAAGCAGGCCTTAAGATAATAATTTTGATGTCTCTCTGAAGCCTTGGTAACTCCAGAACAGATAGCTCACTTTTCTTTTATAAGCAAGGTTTTTCTTCTTTATTCTATTTACTCTATGTTAATGATATCTTGTTAACCAAAAGTGATTTTAATTTCATTCAAAGAATTACTCATCAAATGCAACATTAATTTTCATTAAAAGATCTTAGTAGATTAAACTCTTTCTTAGCATTGAGGCTTTATGGAATCAAGATGGGTTACTTCTCACACAAATTAGGTATCTCAAAGAGTTATTAATTCAGGCTAAGATGGAGAATATCATCTCCGATTAATCTAAAATAGTAGTTGACTACCAAAGAGTTTATGTTTGACGTATGAGATATTTTCCATGGTCCAACATTCTATCGAAAACAGCCTCTCTATTACGTAGGGGTAAGACTGTGTATTATCAAACCTCTACAGACCCTACAACATAGCACGATTATAACTGGGTGTTGATGATGATGATGATAAAATGGTCCAACATTCAGTAATTCGTGGAAAATAATTTCTGGATTTTGTGGTAATTGCCAATGTGCTTCATGGGAGCACTTTGATATATTTTTGCACTTGCAAAGTTTTGGGTCCCTAAGCTCCTTTTGCCCTTCTAAAAATATATCATCATTTTGGAACTACAAGCTTAGAAGAACTCCCAAAAACATAGAAAATTCGAAACTTTCCAAGCAAGAACAACAATAGTAGGAGGTTCATTAATTTATTTCGCGTTCAGTTTATTTATGATTATAACATATGTTACTATTGAATATATGTTGAATTAGCTTACATTTGGTATTGAAGCATTAATAACCTCTACCTTGCTTTAGTTTTTGGAGAATTTTGAATTCTAAAAATATTTTCAAATTCAAATTTTTGTATTTTAGATTTATTTTTGGATTTTTTTGATTAAAGTTAGAAACCTTCAGTTAAGTGTTTTTGGGATGTGTTCCCATATTTAAAAATCATTTTATGTTATTTTTTTGATCTAGTTTTGTTTTGTATCTGGCAGGTCACGGACTGATTCGTTATGACCCGATTAAAGGTTAAAGAAGACCACTTTTATTAAACAATGTTGATTTTCTGTTAAAAAACCTTTGTGATGCAATTGCAGAGGCTCAAACTCACACTAATGTGGGATGTATGATGAGCCTCTAATAACATAATTAAAGGTGATAGTCTTATAAGTTGTGTGTTGAAATTATATTTGTATAAAACATTTCGGAAGACTTCTATATGAATTTAGTTTTCAGTTTTTATTCACATATGGCTTTACAAGTTGTGCGTTTAAATTATATTTGTATAAAATGTTAAGAAAACCTTTTATATGAATCTGGTTTTCAATTTTTATTTATATAATTATTATGTCTATAATTTTGCAATGTAGATAAAATTTTGGATAAAATGTTTTAATGATTAATTATTAAGGTTTAATCACAACAACCCTAATTATATAAAATTATATGTTTGATAATCACATAAAACATTGAACCGTTAATTATAATTAATTATTTGAGTACATTAAATTTTATGCTACAGGAATTTTTATTATTTGAATGATTAATTAGGATAAAATATCAAATTATATTTCCTAATTTTCCTATAGGTATTATGAACAGGAATATGATTTGATAGTTTTATTATAAATTTTAACCTAAATCTGTTTGAATTAAAAATTAGCCCACAAGTAATTTTTTATGACACCTAATTTATCTCTTTGAAGATATGTTTTATATTGGTAAAAGATATATAGTTTGTTAGCCTCAATTTATTAATAAGTAGCATGTATGTTCAAATTATACAACTATTCAAACTATTAGTTTAAGTAGCATGTATGTTCAAATTATACAACTATTCAAACTATTAATTTCTTTGATATAAGTTGTAAAATTCCTAAATTGACAGGTGAAAACTATAAGAGTTGGAAGGAAAGAATTCCTCTTTATCTGGAGTAGATGGACATTGATTATGCTATTTGGAAGGAAGAACCGCCTAAGTTAACTGAGGTCAACACTAGAGTTGAAATTGCTCTTTAAGAACATTGGAAGCGATCTAATCGTCTAAGCATTATATTAAAAAAAACTAGAATTTACTGACATTTTTGGTTTTATAGAATAGCATGATAGTGTCTATGATTTAGTAAAGGCTATTGATGAGCAATTCAAAAATTTAGACAAAGCATTTGTCAGCACCTTGATTATGAAGTTTTCATCCACAAGGCTCATCGGTGTCCAAAGTGTGCATGAGCACATCTTAAAGATAAGGGACATTTCGAATTAGCTAATGAAACTTAAGGTTGAGATGTCTGATTCTTTCCTCATACCTTACATTTTGAACACCCTTCCATCATCACATGATCCCTTTAAGTTCTGATATAATGTATATAAGGATAAGTGGTCAATAAATAAATTAATGCCCATATGTGTTCAAGAGAAAGGGATATTGTTTATGGAACAGGGAGAGACTTTATGGATTGCATATTTGGTTGCTCAAGAAAAGAAGAAAAATTAAACCAACTGAAGGGGAAAAGTTCAAATACCTACCCAGACTAACATTAAAAAGAAATCCAAGTGTTTCGTTTGCAAGAAAAAAGGACACATGAAGAAGGATTGTGTTAAATATAAGGAATGACTTAAAAAGAAAGGTAATCTAATCTCACTAGTTTATTTTGAATCAAATATGATTGAAGTTTGTCATGAAACTTGGTAGATTGATTATGGTTGTACAATCCATACTACAAATGAGTTGTAGGATAAGCAAAACCCAAGGAAACCAGTGGGAACTAAGCAGTACATCTTATTTGGAAACAAGATGTGTTCACATATGGAGGCTGTTAGCGATTGTAATTTAATTTTATGTACTAATTTTGTTCTCAAATTAGAAAAGATGTTTTATATTCCAAATTTATATAGGAAGTTGAGTTCAATTTTAAGATTTGTACCTTTTAGATATTCCTTTCATTTTTCATATGAATCTTTAAAGTTAAATTATAAATCTGAATTTTTTAGGAATAGTAGATTACTTGATGGTCTTTTCATTTTAATTTATAAGAGAATACCTGTTACAATGCAATACATGTTTATGCTAGAACAAAACATTGTATGAATAAAAATTTCTCTTTGTTGTGGAATCAGATGTTAGGACATATCTCTATAGAAAGGATCAAAAGATTGGTGAATGATAAAGTACTCAATACTTTGGATTTTACTGATTTTGAAACTTTTATGGATTGTATAAAGGGAAAGTAAACCATTAAATGAAAGAAAGGTATCAAGAGAAGTTCAAACATACTAGAGATTATACATACAAATATTTGTAGTCTAGATATAGACTCATATAGTCCTAAATGCTTCATCTTATTTATAGATAATTACTCACAATATATGTATCTCTACTTACTTCATAAAAATAATGAAGCACTAGATGCTTTCAAAATATTCAAAGCTGAAGCAAAGAAATAATGTGGTTCATAAATTAAGATTGTAAGGTCTAATAGAGGTGGGGAATATTATCGTAGATATACTGAAGATGGAGAAGTACTTAGTTTATTTGTAAGGTATCTTCAATAAAATGTGATAGTAGCCTATTACATTATGCTTGGATCTTCAAACTAGAATTGTGTGGGAGAAAGAAGAAAACAAACATTATTGGTTATGGTACGGAGTATATTGAATAGTTTCAAACTCCCTAAGTCCTTGTGGACCGAAGCTCTTAATATGACATTGTATATATTAAATTAGGTACGAATCAAAGCTATTTAAAAGACACCATTTGAGTTATTTAAAGAATGGAAACTGAGTTTACGACATATACATGTTTAGGGATTTGTTTGAAATAAAAATTTCTAATCTATAAGAGAAGAAATTGGAACTTAGGACCATAAGCTGATATTTCATTGGATATGCCAAAAGGTCTAAAGGATATAGGTTCTATTTTCCATCACATCACATTAGAATTGTGGAATCTAGAAATGTAAAATTTATTAAGAATGACTTGATTAGTGGGAGGTATCAATTTCAAGATATAGTTTCTGATAATGATTATTTAGATACTTAGCCTTTCACCTTAAACAATAAGGTGCATGTCATTCATAATGCTCCTTAAGTTTAAATGGACATTATATAATCAAATGATGAAATAACCTATAGTCAACATAAATGAAAATTGAGAAATTCCACAAGTTGCTAATAATTTGGTAGATCTAATTATTCAAGAATTACCTGAAAGCACTCAGCAGTTAATTGAACAATAGACTCTATAGGAGGATGGTGGTGCAACGTTAAAGACATCTACTAGAACAAGAAAATCAATCATTATTAGTGATTACGTTATATATCTGTAAGAAGCTAAAAGTAATATAAGAGTGGAGGATGATCCTAAAATTTTTCACAGGCTATGAGTTGTAATGAATTAAATTTATGGTACAATGCTATGAAGAAGAAATGAATTCCATAAAGGATAATAATGTTTGGGATCTTATTGAGTTTCTTAAAGAAGCAAAGCTCATAGGATGGAAATGGGTATTTAAAACAAAGAAATACTTATTAGGCAACGTTAAGAGAAATAGGGCAAGACTTGTTGCAAAAGGATCCACTCAAAAAGAAGGAATCAGTTATACAGATACATTTTCCCCTATGTTTGAAAAAGATTATCTTCTTATAATTTTGGCATTAGTTGCTAATTTTGACATGGAATTGCATCAAATAGATGTGAAAATAGCCTTATTAAATGGTGACCATAAAGCAACTAGAAGGATTCTCCATAGTAATGGTGACCATTTAGTTTGCAAGCTTAAAAGATCCATATATAAATTGAAACAAGCGTCTTGCCAGTGGTATTTGAAATTCCATGACGTTTTGAAGAACATATCATGGATCAATTTATATACCAGAAGGTTAATGGGAATATAATTTTTTTTCTTACATTATATATGGATGGCATATTCCTTGTGGACTGAAGCTCTTAAGATGATAGTATACATATTAAATCGAGTACTAACTAAGGTTATTTTAAAGATGCTATTTAAGCTATTTAAATTTTGGAAATCAAGTTGACGATATATATGAATTTAGAGGTGTCCATATGAAATAAGAATTTATAATCCATTAGAGAAGAACTTGGAAGAGGGTATTTCATTGGATATGTCGAAAGGTATAAAGGATAAAGGTTCTATTGTCCATCACATCACACTAGAATTGTGGAATTAAGAAATGCAAATTTTATTGAGAATGACTTAGTTAGTGGGAAGGATTAATTTCAAGATATGATTTTTTATAATGATCATTTGGATACTAAACCTTCCACCACAAATAATAAGGTGATTGTCATTCATAACACTCCTCAAGTTCAAATAGATGTTGTATAACCAAATGTCGAAATTCAACAGCCTATGGTTAACACAAATGACAATTAAGAAATTCCATAAATTGTTGATAATTCAGTAGATCCATTTATTTAGGATTTACCTAAAAACATTTAGTAACCAGTTGAATAACAAACTCTATATAAGGATGTCGGTGTAACATTAAGAAGATCTACTAGAACAAAGAAATATATCATTCCTAGTGATTATGTTTTATATTTACAATAATTTGAATAGAATATGGGAGTTGAGAATGATCCTAAAACCTTTTCACTAGCCATGAGTTATAAAGAATCAAATTCTGGTACAATGCCATAAAGGAAGAAATGAATTCCATGAAGAATAATGATGTTTTGGATCTTGATGAGTTGTTTAAAGGAGCAAAACCCTTAGGGTGTCAATGGGTATTTAAAATAATGAAAGAAACATTAGGCAACATTGAGAGATACAATGCAAGAATTGTTACTAAAGGATTCACTCAAAAGAAAGGAATCGATTACATAGATACATTTTCTCCTTGTCTAAAAAAGATTCTCTCCATATAATTTTAGCATTGGTTGCTCATTTTGAAGTGGAATTGCATCATATGGATGTAAAAATGGACTTTTTAAATGGTGACCTAAAGGAAGAGGTTTATATGAAACAACCAGAAGAATTCTCCTCTAGTAATGGCAAGGATTTGGATTACAAGCGTAAAAGATCCATGTACGAATTAAAATAATCATAATGGTATTGAATTTCCATGATATTATCTCATCATTTAGTTTAGAAGAAAATATTATGGATCAATGTATATACCATAAGACTAGTGGGAGTAAAATTTGTTTTCTCGTGTTATATACGGATCGCATAGTACTTGCAAACAATGATAGGAGTTTTTTCATGACGCGAAACAATTTATCTATAAGAAATGGAAGATATGGGTGATGCGTCTTATGTCGTTGGCATTAAGATCTATCGAGACAAATTCCATGGTATTTTGGATTTCTCTCAGGAAACTTATATTAATAAAGTTTTAGAGAGAATTTGGATGAAAAAATGTTCACCAAGTGTAGCTCCCATTATGAAAGGTGATAGGTTCAATTTGGACCAATGTTTGAAAATTGATTTTGAAAGGGAACAAACGAAAAAAATTTCATACGCTTTTGCAGTCAAAAGCCTAATGTATACTTATGTTTGTACAAGACCTGACAATGTATTTGCTATTAGAATGTTAGGTAAATATTAGAGTGACCCAGGATTAGATCACTAGAAAGCCACAAATAAAGTGTTGAGGTACCTTCAAGAGACCAAAAATCACATGCTATATACAGAATTGAAAATTTGGAGGTAATAGGGTACTCATATTTAGATTTTATTGGGTGTTTTAATTCACAAAAATCAACATCAAGTAATATCTTTAGATTTGCCTATGGAGCCATATCTTAGATGAGTGACAAGTAGTCTTTAACCACTACTTCCACCATAGAGGCCAAGTTTGTTTCTTGTTTTGAGGCTACATCAAATGGTGTATGACTAAAGAGTTTCATATATGGGCTTAGACTTGTGGATTCTGTTTCTAGGGCATTGAAAATATATCGTGACAATTAAAATGTTGTTTTTCTAGCTAATAACATCAAGAGTGGTAGTCGGAGTAAACACATCGTTATTAAGTTTTTATCCATTAGGGAAAGTGTTAAGGAAAAGAAAATGTTCATTGAACATGTTAGCACTGAATTGATGATAATTGATCCTTTTACAAAAGGCATGTCACCAATGAAGATCAAGGATCAATGTTGTTAGAATGAGATTGGGTTCCATTATATAATTTTCATTATATAAACAGTGTTGTTTTTATGAAAATATTATAACATTTTCTCATATTACGGTGCACATTATTGAATTTTAAGAAAATTGATTATTTTGGACCTAGAATAAACATAAGGCTTAATTATTAAGTAATGTTTTTTTGAAAATTAAAATGAATTAATAAGGAAAATATTCAGTACAACACTATCCTTCAACAAGGATAACAAAAGCCAACCAAAACGACATTGTAGCAAAGAGCATATGCTCTATTTGTGGCAAAAAAAGCAAGGGAAATCCTTTTGGAGTTTCCTAAATCGCATTCTTTGAATTACGTTAAACCTACCCCCACTAAAATGCCTCTAGTAATTTCCGAATTAGGGCTTGACATTTCAAGGTTTCATCAACTCTTTCTCTAGATAATTAAGGAGGTAAATGATTTCTGGTTTGATTTTCGATTCTTCTCTTCGCGTTCAACCTTAATTTAACTTCTTTGATTATGGCTTCTCGATCGGTTTTCCACAGGTTCTGAGGTTTGGCTAATCTTCCATCACACAAATACTAACTTTAGGAACAGATATAAAGACCTCACGGAGGAGAGATCTCGAAAGGTAAGCGCTTTCCCTTTAGATTCCTGCAATTATTGTGTGAGTGGTTATACAAAAATATTGAAGTAATATGAAATGGGTGTTCTTGGAGATTCATTAGAGTCTCCAAGAAGTAACTAGTCTCTCACTGTATTTTTTCTCCATCTGATTTAAGATTAATTTTTCTCTGAAACTGTTAGAGATAATATCTGTGATTGCATATATGTCTCTTTCCCTTTCTACAAACCTTTTGTTATTTCTCTCCCTCTAGATATCTTGAATGCATGTTGTTGTGGCAACCATGTACACTTCCTTGTCATGTTTGGAAGCATGGTTTAGTAGTATCTCATGCATTATACTGTTTAGGTTTCTTTAATAGCATCTAAGAGAACATAGGGAGGAAATATGACATCATACTCTGTTAGAGAAATCACATTTGAAGAATAGGTGGTCTCTATCTTCTTCCTCTATGTTGCAAAAAAAGAATAGGTGGTCTCTGTCTTCTTCCTCTATGATGTAAAAGATGCATCTTTTAGAGGAGGAGAGGAATTTTAGTCTTTTCATAGTGCCAATTTTGTCCTTCATTGCTAACCAGCTCAGAAAGCTAGCATTAGGCTTAATAATTTTGCTTTAGATTAGCTTACACTAACCAATTCTTATGTTTATCTCATACTTAAGTTGTTAAGCTAGTCTATTTGTGATGTCCGAAACAACTATCCCCTTCTAAAGATATGTATCCGCTCCTCCATTGAGTCTATATTGTAGTATCAATAGAGATCTAATCTCCTTTTAGGAAAGGTTCCAATTGCCATCTGCAACTAGTTCTTGGATTTTAGCTTTTTTAAGAATCTATCCAGCATCTCACTAGCTAACGGATTGTGAATTAGTGCTCCTTGACCTATCCAATTGTCATACCATAGTGAAATTCGATCCCCTACCCCTATCCTACAAGTGATATGGTTTTGAACATCCTCCACCAATTTAATAATTTGGTTAAATAACCATGAGAATTTGACTTTTGGTTTAATGGCCCATAGACTACCACCCTTTAAGATATATCTATGCACCCATTTAATCCATAATGATTCCTTTTCACTCCAAATTCTCCACAACCTTTTCAACAGTAAGCACTTATTGCTTCTTCCAATTGACTCCAACCCCAGTCCTTCTGAAACTTTTGGTTGACAAATGTTAGTCCAGCTGACCTTAGCAATTCCTCTTTCTCCTTTCCCCTTACTCCATAAAAAATGTTTCATCATTTTTTCCACCATTTTGACCAGCTCCTTGGAGAGGAAAATGTGAGAACACCAGTAAGTATTCATAAAAATAATAACAAATTTCAATAGCTGAAGTTTGCCACCATAGGATAGCGATTTATTTATTTATGAACCTAACCTCCTTTGTATCTTTTCTACAAGGGGTTGACATTCTCTAAATCATAGTCATCTCGATGAGATAGGAATGCCCAAATAAGTGATGGGAGGATCATGATTTCCCATTCCAATTATAATAGAAATATCTCTAGCAAGATGTGCAGCACTCTTTGATAAGAAAAAAGAAACTTTTTTGAAGATTGATGCTTAATCTTGATATCTCCTTGAATCTTTGTAAGGTATTCATTAGAACTATAACTGAAGGGGTATCAACCTTAATAAAAAGGATTAGATCATCTGTAAAACATAAATTGGTTAATGAAAGCAATTTACATTTGGTATGGAACTTGAAATTTGGATTTGAGGAGATCTCGTATCTCAACATAAGGGTAATAACTTCTATGCAAGTTAGAAATAGGTAGGGGAAAAGAGGATCCCCTTGCCTAAGTCCCCTTTTGCTTTTAAAAATCTTAGTAGGATACCCATTGATCATAATCCCAAAGGAAACCATAAAGATACATTCTTTAATCCATTGAATGATAATCTGCAAAAAAAAAAAAACCCCGGTTGATATTATCAAAGGCTTTATGGAGATCCACTTTTAATATGCAGTTCTTAGGGGATTTTCTTCTAGTGTTTCCTTTTAGAAGTTCTTGCAATATTATAATATAATCTCCAATATTCCACTTGCTTAAGAAGGCTCTTTGGTTTTCACTGATGATGTAGTGTAACACCGATTTCAATTTATTTGCCAGGATTTTAGGAATAATCTTATAATAGAAATTAGTGCATGAGATAGGCCTGAAGTCATTCCATGTAGAAATGTTATAATACAAGGAAGTCTTGTTGATATCTTTTAGGAGTACTCCATTATTGAAGAATTCGTGCACTGCTTCTTTCATCATCTTCTCTATTAAATTCCAAGTTTTCTGATAGAAGAATCCATTCAGGCCATCCGATCCTAAGGCTTTCAAGCCCTTCATTTTAAAAACCTCTGCTTCTATCTCCTGATTCGTGACCTGTCTAATTAAGAGGTCTACATAATCTTCAAGAATTTTTGCTGAAATAAACGTCCTAAGATCTACACTAATTGTACAAGCATTTCCTTCAATACCAAGGAGTTTTTGGAAATGTGCCAAGGCGTCTTGAGCAATTTTATTTGTCTCATATAAGATCTCCCCTGATTATGTTTTAATTAAAGTTATCCTATTCAAATTTCTCCTTGCCTTAATAGTATTAAAGAAGAATCTTGTGCATCTTTCTCCAGCCTTGATCTAATTGACCCTGGATCGCTATCTTAATAATGAGTAGTGGTTGTCTACTGCTTACAAGTAGAGCTTCAGGGCCTCCTTCTCCTCCTTTACAATAAACTCATTAGTGGGGTTGTCAGCCAATGATTTTTATATAAGTGAGAGTTGAGATCTAGCATCCCCCATCTCTTGGTCTGTACTCTCACCCCTACTTCCATTTAATCTCTTCAGTTCCTACTTTATCACTTTAAGCTTTTACATGTAAATAAGTTGTTTAGTACCTGTGACTTTGAATTCCAAACCTTTGGTAATAGCTTCTTGGAATCCTTACACAGAGGTTAGAAAGTTGTTAAACTTGAAAGGGTGTTTTAGAAAAACCTTTTTAAAGAGGTTGTCCACCTTGATAGTGGTGTGGTCCAAAAACCCTAGATCTAAAAATGTAATTTTATTGTTACGAAAAGTTATTTACCACTCCACATTTAACAGGGCCCTATTTAGCTTCTTTCTAACAAGCCAATTAGAACTTTGCTTGTTGCTTTAAGTAAATCTGTGTCCCTCATATTCTAAGTCAGAAACTTTCACATCTTTTGTGCATTCAAACAAATCTGTATTGTAGTTAAATAGGTTACAATTTCCTTTGGCTTCAGATTGATAAATAGTGGAGTTAAAATCGCCACTTATGATCCATGGGCCATTAGTTGTTCCCTTTAGTCTTCTCAAAGCATTCCATAGGTCCCTTCTTTAAATGTAGTATTGTGTCCATAGATAAAGGTAGCCATTACTGAAGTGTGCTCAGTCTTGAATGCCATTTTTGTATGCATGAATTGCTTACCTGCTTCCAAAACTTCCACCTCTATAAAGATCCTCATCATAGACTAGGATGATTCTCCCATAACCATGGAACTAATGATTAGACTTTATCTGCCATTGGCTTCCAAAACAATCTAATTTATTCAAAGTTTCGAGTCTAATTTTAGTTTCTAAAAGAAAAAGAAACTTAGGCTTCTCATGCTGGACAAACTCCTTCAAGGCGTTGAGCTTCGAAGAGTTGTTTATTCCTCTAACATTCTATACTAGAAAGGTCATGTAATATTAGTTTTATCTTTTGAGCATTTCCTACTACTCCGAATGCTCTTTCTAGTTTATCCTTGTTCAAATATTTCCTCCTAATTTTCCACCTGGATTATAGATTCTAACTGTTATGGCAGATTGGTGACTTTCTGTTGTTGAACTCCAAGGGAGTTTCCCTTATGTAATTCTCTTTTATTTGCATTACTAATAACATGATCTTCCATTCCATCCAAACTTTCTAGCCCTGACTTATTCATTGATTCCTTTGGTATTAATTATTGATCCTTTGTAATGTGTTCAGTCAGGTCACCCTTTGTCTCATAGGTCTACTTTCTGTCTACTTGATGTACATGTTTTTGATCCTCCATTATCCTTTTTTGTGACTTAAGACCATTAATATTGGGTTTCCCATCATTTTTATTGACTCAAGACCATTAATATCAGGTTTCCCATCGATTTTATTCTCCTCAATCCCCATCAACTCTCTATAATCTCCCCTAACAAAAACTTTCCCTGTTTGTTTCTATGTTTTTGCCCTGAAGTTGTAGGGGAGGTTTCAAATGGTAGGTTACCATAACTTTATCCTCCTTGAGGGAATTACCATCAACCAATATTAAAATGAGGATATAATCTTTCATCTCCTTCAAAATGTCAATACTCACACACAATCTAGCATAACCAACCCGTTTCCTCAGTGCTGTATTCTTATCCATACATATTGGCTTTCCCAAATAGCTAGCTAGCAAGCTTATTCCTTGGTGGTCCAATATTCCAATGGAATGTTGTGGATGTTCACCCATTACGGAATGTTCTTAACTCTGACTTTTTCTAATTCCATACTGGGTTGGCAAATCAAAAGGAATAAAGGAAGGTGTGAAATATGCCATAGTCCTTCCTCTATTACTTTTAGAGCCTCTAGTTTTGCACTAAATGTAATAATAATATTGTCATTTTCAGTTAACATTACCTCTTGAATGCCTCTTCCTTTCTAGTTTCTTTGAACCCATGCTTGTATTATAGGAAAAGGTGGGCATTTATTTATGAAGAAACCTATGACCGTAGCTTCCCAAGATTTTGCACCCTCCTGTAAGATGTCAAGACTTATGACCACCATCACCTTTCTATCTATTTCAATCGGGGGGCTATAAAAAAGAGAGGATTCTGAGCTTTCCCCTACAACCTGCTTCTAGATTTTCCTTTTTTTCGTAAAGTTTTGAACCTCAATTGTTATTTTAACCGGCTTGGGATGGTTTGATGGTAAATATGAGGGAGGAGCCTGCTTTCTAAAGTTGGGATAAAAAACTGGGTTTATAGGAGATTTAAAAGAAGAGGAGGATGAGAGGAAGTGGAGGTTAGGGATGTTTGTGTTTGGATTTGGTATAGCTTGTAGCAGATCTGGGGGGTGGGGGTTTTCAGAAGAGGAAGAAGGTGAAAAAACTCGAGGGTAAAGGGGGAATTCAGAGAAATTAGGAGGAGTTAAAGCAGTTATGTTAATTTGTTTAGGTAAGGTAGCAGTAGAACAAAATATGTAACAGAAAAGTTGGTATAAAAAAGGTAAGTATAAGGGGTGGGAAAAATGTTAGAAGAGGAAAAGACAGCAATGCCCCTGAACAGAATGAGCTCGAAGGAGGATAGAGAATGAGAATTGGAACACCCTACTTTTATTGGGCGTATTGCTGAATATAATGTCGATATTTGAGAGCATACTTTACGAGGATGGCATGTTAAAACAATAAGAACTACTCATTACAAATTTTTCAACACATCACACGCGATTTTAAATAACCATTACCCACTTTGGTTCATTTCATTTATAAAAACATCTTAAGCAAATTAATATTCGATTTAGACCATTTCATTTACAAAACATATTCAGTCAGAAAAGTCATTACATCTCTGAATTCATTAATACAATAAACATCAGTTGTGGAATAAAATGTTTAATACAGAAAAGCACCGAAGACTTATGTAGGTGAAAATTGATCCCGACCCTTAGTTCATTTCTGATTTCAGTGGCTATATTCTAATTAGTCTAACTAGATATCTCCTCTGAACCTGAAAAGTCACATTGCAATTTTGATGAGTTTTGCGAACTCAGTGAGTGTACCATCATTGATGTGCTCACTCAAATTAACACAGAACAATTCAAAATTCGCATTTAATTCACAAATGAATCACATCAACAATTACTAAACATTCCTTCATATTTCCTCATGTTTCACAATTGCAATTTATGTACAATATTACACGTTTCTTTTTCAAAATAGTCTATATAATGCACTTCAATCAATTACATTGTACATTTCAATATTATATGCAAATGCTCATGAGACTGCACTTTCATTGTTAATTGTTGTAGCCGAGTGCCTTTTTTAACTGTCCCATATTTATTGGGGATACCGAGCTCATTGATAACTGTCTCGTATCTATTAGGGATACCAAGCTCATTTTACATAGTAAGCCTGTGGCTCTTATACACATTCTGAGCTTTAAGCTCTTTTTCACTGGCTACTCCGGTTATAACTGCCTTCTCATCATGCATATCATGTAATGAAATGCATGAATTCACATATATGTAGTCAATCTCTTTTATTTAGTACACATTCACTTTTTTCATTTTCATCAGACAACAGTCCGACATTCAACGTTTCGTTGAGAACACTTATTTCTTTCTCATTCACATTCAATGAAGCACTTCCAATACATTCATAATTATCAAACTCCTTGGACTATTTATGTCCGGAATTGTCTCAATCACATTATTAACAGTTCAATACAAAAATTTACAGAGAAACAATCAATCAATGTGAGACCATTTAGGTTGACTCACAGTACGCTCCTGATTAGCCATTGCTTTCATGATCCGGAAACATCTGGACGGTGATGTTCAATCTTGTATATCTATGTTCAAGCAATACACACCTATTTCACACATTACTAATTTGCACAATCATATAAACATTCAATCATACATATATGTATATATGTAATGTATAATGTATAATGCATGCTCAATTTGACTATTCCAGGTAAGTTTCTTCAATCATATATCTCAATCACTCAAACATTTTCACTTGTGTATACGTCTACATTACTCTTGGATTTATACCTCAAGTATATTTGATTATTCCAAGTTAGTCAACCAATCATTCATCATTCACATATTCTCCAATCCTGTTTCTAGCATTATAAACACATAGTATTGAATTTCTCATTCATCTTTGCTTAATATACTTTACTAATCTCCTTTGAACCACATTTGTATTTCTATGAACACTTTCATTCATATGACATCTCTAAATTTCCAGATTTGTTTCATTGATATCAACCATCCATGCTTAAGTTATAACCTTGATTATCACCTTAAACATATCAACGTTTAATCATTTAATTCATCATCAAACTAAGTTCATTTCAAGCTTCAATCAAGCTTAAAAGCATCATAGGAAAGTACCTTACCATTTGTTGTTTCAAACATCATATAAAAGAAGAGGAATTCACTTTAATGGCCATTCCTATGATCTTGGAGGCCATCCCACGATTGTGGGATGTGTCATCTGAATGCATTTTTACCATCTTTGCAATTCCCACGATCGTGGGTTTTGTTATCCTAAATTTCCAGTCCCTTCTCTTCCATAATTTCTAGTTCTTTAACTCCTATATGTTTTTAATCATTTCTACTTCATTTCCTCCTCATTCTCACCTCAATTACATCTCATTATAAACCATTAACACAATTCATAAATCATTGTTTATTTGTCATACAAAAGTAGAATATGATCTCAATCATTTGCTATCACACATAATTTTTACTTCTTTTCATTTCAAGAACATAACTCAACATCTTTCTTAAGCATATATTTCACCTTCATTATACCCTTAATTCATAATTTATTTCCTTTACATAATAGTTTATAATCCATGGATTTCTTATTATCAAAATAAGAACACAACATATACATTCATTTACCCATTTTCTACACTTATCATTAACCCAAAAATAGGACATAAACATCTTTTCGTTCATCAACTTTCAGCTCTCATTCAAACACCATTTTCAAAACCAATCTATTGTTGATCATAAACACAAAAACATAACATCAAACATGTCTATACATTCATCAATGTTCATCATCATTTTTTGCACACTTTTATACACCATTTTTACTGTCAACCAAACTAAAAAATCATCCTTATAATGTTTCATAATTTATTTCTCATCGAATATACAAAATAGGACATGAATATATCTATTCTTCACTAATGTTTCTACACTCTTTCTTACATCATTTACATCACCAATCATCCATAATACAACTCTTAACCTATTATTTAATATTTATACGAAACAGAACATCAATATATATTCATTTCTTCACCAACATTCTAGCATATACTCAAGTTCTTTATCATGACCATTTACCTTTAAACTTTCATCATATATGCTTCATTTAACAAAGCCATGAAGATTAATAATAATACACTTACTTGTCTTAGCTCAAAGCCTTTCTCAATCATTAAGTAACTCTAGCACTAAGAATACACGATCTCCATAAATTAAGGTTGAATATAATGGGTTTTCATCAAATGAAGAGGACAACAACTTGTTGTAGAGATAAGATGAAAAATGGAGATAAAAACTCAAGATCGTGGTTTGACCTATCTTTTAACGCATTGCATGATCATCATCTCATCAAAAAGAAATATGTTAGGTTCTTCTTCAAGAAGAAGGCAACATGATCTTGGAGTAGAAAATGAAGGGTATAGCAAAGCTCACGTTGAAAGGGAGAGAAGAGAGTGTCGTGAGTGGAGTAAGAGAATGAAGATGATGAAGAAAGAGAGCATTTGGAAAAAGTGAAAAACAAATGGAAGATGGTCTTACAAATGAATGTAACAAGAGCGAGGTGTGTGGCAAGTGGCTTGACACTTGTCACTTGCCACATGTCCTCCTCTTGTTGTCCTTACTTGGTCATTTTTAATAACTAGTCTATTTATCTCCTAATTTCTAATCCAATTGTCACCCAATTTTCAATGACATTTGTCAAATAATGCTAATGTCACTTATCAATAATTTCTACTTCCATGTGTCACGTATTTCTACTACCATAAATCAATTTGTCTTGCTACTTGGTATTTTTTCTAGTCCAAAAATACCCTCAATTTTGGAAATATCCCAAATTTAACAAATAAATTCGAATTCACCAATCATAATTTTATAACTAAAATTCAAGATATAAAATTCATAATTCACATTATAATCACTTTAAAAATCATTATACCCCGGAATATGTCAAATGAGTGCATGTATAGTCATTGTAATGTGTACAATCAATATTTGTGTGTGTGTATGCTTATGCTAGTGATATGCATGTGCAATCTACCTCACGTAATTTCTTAATACTATTTTCATATACAATGGTTTATGACCCTATGTCCTAACCCTCAGTATGGAATAACATGATGTTACAATTTTCTCCCTTAAGAAATTTTGTCCTCGAAATTCTTACCTGATTGATTAAACTGATGAGGGTATTGATTTCTCTTATTCTCCTCCATTTTCCTATGTAGCTTCTTCATTCAAATGATTCTTCTAAAAGACTATAACCAATGGAATTACTCAATTTTTCAGTTACTTATTCTGGTAACCCACTATCATAACTGATTCCTCAATATAACTCCAATTACTCACAATTTACACTTCCTGCGTCGGTAACACATATGTCAGATTAGGCCAATATCTCCTAAGCATACTCACATAAAACATATTGTGTATTTGAGACATCTTTGTTGGTAAGGCTAACTTATAAGCCAATGGTCCTATTTTCTTAATAATTTTATATGAAATAATGTATCTCGGCTTAACTTACCCTTATTTCCAAACTTCAGCACACTTTTCCAAGGTGATACTCTCAGAAATACTTTATTTTCCACATGATATTCCATATCCTTTTGGTGTTGATCCATTTAACTCTTCTGTTTACTTTAAGTCACTTAAATTCTATTACAGATCAATTTCACTCTATCAACATTATCCTGAATCAATTCTGGGCCTTCCACAATCCTTAGGCCCTCTTCATCCTAATATAAAGGTGAGTGACACTTTCTGCCATACTATACCTTATACAGTGTTATACTGATATTACTATGATAATGATTGTTCTAAACAAATTCAATCAGAGCTATATATTGATCCTATGCTCCTTAAAACTCCAAAATATAAGCTTTGAGCATATCTTCAATAGTCTTAATCAAGTCAAACATTTAGCCACATATTCAGCCAATTAATTCTTCATCCCTGGCCACCAGAAATGTTGTTTCAACATATTATCTATCTTGGTAGTACCAGGAAGCATAACATAGACTGTTATGTGTGCTTCCTCTAGAATTTCTTTTCTCAAATCATCTACATTAGGTACACATATTTTCTGCTTCAACCACAATGTATCATTTTCCAGTTCAAGCTCAGAATTCGAATTCACTTTTAATTTCTCAATAAGATTCACTAATTCTAGATCGTTACTTTGGACTTTTCTAATCCTTTCATGCAAAACTAGTTTTAAATTCAAGATAACTAATAATATTTCATTTTGCCCCAATTAAACTCAAGATTCAATGCTCTTAATTGAATCAAATTTTGTAACCTCGATGTCTGAATTTATGCTACACTACTTTTGGATTTTCTGCTTAATGTATTAGCTACAACACTAGCTTTACCAGGATAATAGTCAATTATACAATCATAATCTTTAAATAACTCTATCCATTGTCTCTATCGCATATTCAAATCTTTCTGACCGGAAATATTTCACCATACAAATAGTGTCCCCAGATTTTCAAAACAATTACTACTACAACAAGTTCTAAATCATGTACCAAATAATTCAACTCATGAGACCTTAATTATCTTAATGCATATGAAATTACTTTACCATGCTGCATTAGAATACATCACTAATCCCTGGTGTGAAACATCATTATATACTATATAACCTCTAAATCCATATCGAATAGCTGACACTAGTACTGTAGTTAATCGGTGTTTTACTTCCTCAAAACTCTTTTTACATTCATTAGTTCATCTGAATGACGTATTCTTCCATAGAAATTTTGTTAAAGGGCTGAGATTAGTGAAAACCCTTGAACAAACCTCCGATAATGTCTAGCTAATCTAATAAAACTTCAGATCTCATATATATTCCTCAAAGTTTCTCACTTCATTATTACCTTTACTTTCTTTGGGTCTCCTATATGCACTATGGAGATACTATATGACCCAAAATACTACTTGGTCAAGCCAAAATTCGCAGTTACTAAACTTAACATATAATTGTTTCTCCCTCATGATATGTAAGACTAACCTCAAGTGTTCAAAATGTTCCTATATACTTTTCGAATACACTATGAATATCATCTATGAAAATAGTCACTAATTGATCCAAGTAAGGTTAGACACTTTATTCATTAATGTTATAAATGTTGCGGAGGACATTTGTCAACTCAAAAAGGCATCACCAATAATTCAAAGTGCCTATAATTAGTTCTTGAAATTCTTAAGTAACTAATTCCTCAGATGGGGTAATGTCATCTCAAGTTTTTTTCAATCTCTTAATAGACTTCTTTTTTTGTATGATTTTCTTCAATCATTTGATTTCCCCAGATTCCTTGACAGGTTAATTTGATGTATTACCATTCTTACTAGTTTCTCCACACATTTTAAATTATTTACAAATCTCAATTTTTTGAACACAAACGTCAATCTAACTTGTTCCTTCTTAATATACTAATATAGAATACATTGTAGACCTAGGTCCCTTTAGCCATAGCAATAATATCATCTCAAATTCATGAACCTAATAAGGTGGTTGTGTTACTTTACATTAAACAAAATACAAGCACTCTTTATAGCATATTCGGTTTCTTATGCCTGAGTCCCATTTCTAATTGACTCCAATATTCAGTTCTGATTTGTTTAATATTCATTCATTTCTAGGATTGAAACATTTGATCTACATGGTGTAATTTGATGAAAGTCTCTATCAAAGGAAGATCTCTCTTTTTAATCTCTGTACTGTTTATATAATCTCTATCAATCAACTATATTCATCATCGCTTTTCAGCCATTCTTAATACCTCAATAAGATCAATTTCAACTATTCATGATATCTTAATAAGATCAATTACTATCATATATTATGTGATTAGAATATTCTTTATAATAAAGCTCAGTGAAACAATAGGCATATTCATTTACTCTCATACATTGGTATGTACCACCCAAATCTTTACATCTTGTCTAAAGATGTTTTTTTTTCAAAAAGTCACCAATTAATATCTTATGCTAATAATGCCTTAATCTCTATTGATTTTGGATAAAATTTGAATATTCTATGACTATACAAAAGTTACTTCTCTATAGTAATTACCATTTCAATATCCATCTAAATCCATGCTTCCACTGCTCTACTCTGAGTCATCTCAGAATTTTAACTATGGGGACTATGACTAAAGAGCATCTAATATATCATAGATTACCTCCTATACCATATCCAAGTATATAATACATACGTGGTTAATAACATTTTTCACCAAGGTCACCATATTGTCGGATATACACTCATAATAACTTATCGACTTAACTTTGAGGACTGCTACATATCTCATTATCATTTATCTCATCTTCCATCTATCATTTATTTCATCATACATAAATATGTTCTCAATCAATTCTGAAACATAGATACGTAACCATCTTGAAATTTCAATCTCAAATCCACTAACACAATCTTATACTAAATCATAACTCTTATCATGTTAATTATACAACCATTCTGAGTCCAAGTTTAACCTATCAAATTCATAGTAAATTTTGTTTTCTTTCAAATTTGCTTATATACTTCTAATCTTGTCATTTCTACTTGTATCTCTATCTCTTTCTCAGTCAATCCATGAAAATGATTTCACATTCATATCCATTCAAGGATATACAACCTGTAACACTAGACTCTCTGAGCTCTTTTTTATTGGTCTGTACTTGGAGATACTTTTGTATATTGATATAAACATGGTTTTATATGAGTTCAAAAATGTATTTTAATCCTTTCAGTATATATTTCAGTGATATATAATGTTACATGCCCTTACATGAACTTAGAGTTCATTAGTATGCAAAATCTTGGAGATTTCTGACATATAAGCTTTTAAGTATGTAAAGCCTAGTCCATTGGATGGATATTGCCATGGTGGCTGAGTTAAATGTGTTCTAATACCTTATAGGTGATTAGACATGATTTATATACTTATTGGACACATAGAAAGCTTAATTTTAAAAGTTGATGTACATAGGGGCTTATTTAGAACCCGTTAAAAGTTAAGGGACTTAAATGTAATTTTTCAATTCTTGGAAGACCAATATGTAATTTTATAAGGCTAAAGGGCTTAATTATAATTTTCAAAAGTTCGAGGACCAAAATGAAAATAAAAGTTCTGGTAATTCTCAAATTTTGTGCTTAATTGCAAATTTAGGAAAAGTTTGAAGGATATAATGGTAATTTCCCATAAACTAAGGAAAATAAGCTAAATTCACCATGTTTAGTCAAAGAAGAGTCAAAATTATAGACCCTTATTCTTGTGTGTGGCCGTGCACCCCATTATTTGGCATTAAAACACTTTGTTTTTATTAAGAGAAAGAAGAAGAAAGGAGAAGAGAGGAGAAGAGGAAGTTTCAGCCATCACTTAATCTTCACTTCTCCAACCCAAAACAAGATGTTCTAAGTTAATTTGGGATTAAGGAAGTCAAATCTATCATTATATTTGAGAAATTCTCAAAGGATTTTAAGATATCACCAAAGGAAAGTTTAGGTAAATTTTGTCTCATCTCTCTCTACATGATGATTTTGAGTTTAGTGTTAAGATATGTTGTTCTCCATGTTTGAATATGCATGAAACATGGTTTAGATGAATGAAATGAGTCATATAAAAGCTTCCTTAAGCCAAAATCGAAATGCCCTATCTCCGATGAAAGTTTGTGAAGTTTTAAATATCTTTTGAAATTGATTGTTTAAATGAACTCTATGATGTTAATTGTATATGTATAATGTGAATTGATGATGCAAAATGAGGAAAATGTACACTGGAACGAGGCTTTCAAGTTTATGCCTTTAGGTGTCTGATAAAATGCCTAAGTGACCTTGGCCTAGGATTTAAGGATTTTGATGGTGTGTATTGGAAAGAGGCTTTCATGTTTACTTAGAGTAAAATTGAATTATTACTTAGATTGATGAGTAGTGGCCTAATGTGCTTGGATAAAATGTGCTTGATTATGCTTTGAAATGTGTAAGTATTGGATCAAGGCATTAAATGCCTTGGAAAATGTAAAAGAAAGCTTATGTGAATAATAAGGGAAGTAACTATGTGAGAAGCTTCATAGCAGAATCCTATAGCTTAAAAATTGTGATATTGTGTTTTATACACTTATATGATGTTGTGTAAATATGAGTTATATGTTTGAGTAGTAAATACATTACATTTGTATGTATAAAGGCACGGGAGCTATGGATTAAGGAGCTCATACCGAGGATTGTTGAAGTCAAAGGAGTGTACACCTCCTTTTGAGGTAAGTTGGGGAAAACATGTCTCTCAAATGGGACTAGGACAACCCAAGACATGCATAATGACTTGTATGTGAATTTTGAAACTAGGTAAAGCATAATAGAATTTGTCCTCAAATTGATGGTAGTATACTTGTGTATTTAATAAATAACTTTGTTTTGAATAACTCTTTGCACCTGGAGTGCAACTCAGTTTTTTATTAAGTATTTTGAGAAATGATATTGTTTTCAACAAACTTACAATTGAAGTGCAAAGGACAATGTTTGATTTTCTAATACTACATTTTTGGATAACCTTGCACTAGGAGTGCAAAAGATGACTTTCACTACATGAAATAACGTCTTGAAAATTACATATGCATAACCGAGTCATGTGTGTGTTCTCTTTTGGCTTAGAGATATGACAAGGTTCTATTTTATTGGTTGGACCAATAAATAAAGGCATAGTACTTTAAATTATTTTTTTTGTACTTAATATTTGTATATGATTTTTTTGTAATTGGTGAGGAAACGATTGGCCAATCATGTGCTGGGCATAACAGACTAAGCGATCCCCGTACCTTTGACACTGGTACATAAAAGTCGAGTCCTTTAACGACACCATTCTACAGGGCTCGCGGGTGATTGCACACTTAAAGGTCTGGTCACCAACGAGGTCATCACGTAGGGTCATAACGCTCTTGTCGACCGTAGTCTGGACTCATCACAAATGAAAGTCGAGCTAACACCAGGATTTGGTAGGTCTGCACACTAGTTTGGCAGACTAGTGGTGACACACATAATTGTTTTATCTTATTCTGATATTTGGCTTCCTAAAGAGATTTGATTTTTACATGAGATGCTTTTCTACTCATGTGCACTGGAACTGGAACCTATGTTCACTGAATGAGTGATTAATAGGCTAGGCCTATGTGGCTCCTAACCAATATGGCATGAGCCATAGACTAGGTCTATGTATTTTATGTCATGCATATTCACTTTATAGGTGGTTATGTGTATGTTAAATGTGTAAAATTGTTCTTAGGTTATTTAGATCGTTTTGGTCTTATAAGGTTATATTTGCGATATATGTTTCTTTTACTCACTGAGTACATAGTTTACTCACCCCCTTCGCTTCCTAACCATGCAGGTTAATTTGGTGAGCTTGAAGCTCTAAGTGGTTCGTACGGTCTTTTGATATATTCGGGGCATTATCGCACGTGGGTAGTCTCTATTTTATTCTTTTGTTATATAGTGGCTTAGGATTATATTGATATGCTTTATAATTTTGTAAATTAACCCTTGTCCATCTTATGGCTTGTAATTGATTTTATATGTGAACATTTAGTACTGTTGTTGAGATTGCTCTCAAGTGGACTTCAAAGTCCAAAAGTTGTGGTAAAGTTTTAATGTGCATATAGAAGTGCGTTTGAAACTGATTTATAAGTGTTTTTCATTTTGGTATTTTCAAATTTTAGCCGTTGTGCTGCCGAAATTGTTTTTAAAAGACGTCCAGTTAGCCTTGCATAGTCAAGTTAAGGGTACCGTGAGTATCCTTAGCTTGGGTATGTGACAGTTGTGATATTGAGAAAATTAATTGATATTGAGCATTTTCCTAAATAATGAAGCAATAAGTAACGTATGAATATTGTAACTATTCTTTACTTGTAAACCATATCTTCTAAGTTTAGAATGTGAACCATACATAAATGCACAAATGTTCTTTCTATGTTAAGACTTAGAAGATGATGTATGAGAATTGAAGTTTTTATGTTTAACATTCAATGCTATATACTTGTATGATGACTTCAGCAATGACTTATTATTATAAATATGTTTTTCCTTCATAAAGATTATTTTAGCATTGGATGACATACTTTCATAAGTGTACTTAAGCTTATACTTATTATTTAAATCTTTAAGTGAATTTTGACAATGACTCTTTGAGAACATTGATATCCTTTTTCATAGCCTCATTTTCATATAACAAATCATATTCATTATAATTAGTGGCAATTAAATTATTAAATTCTATCATGATATGCATATCACATTTTGATTTCTCATTCTTAATCATGAATATATCTTAGGTTTTTTTAGCATCTTTATACTTGGAAGATAATTTTTTTACTTTCTGAGCTCATCATTTCTATGCATTCAACGAGTTCTTAATAAGATAAATCATCATTATTATCATCGTAATTATTATTATCAAGAGAGTTTGACCTAGATGATACCTGACCATTATTTTCCATAAAGCACATATAAACCGCCTCATTATTTGATTCCATACTTTTTAACTTGCTTATATCTTCCAATGTGATCTTTAGTGTTATATTCTTTTTTTAATCTTTGTCTGTCTTTTTACTTTATTGTTGATTGTCATATAGATTCTCATCACGTTCTTCATGAGTAATATAAATATCATTAAGACAATAACTTTATGATAACTAATAACATATGTAAGATCAAGTGTGTGCCAAATATCATGAGCATCGTAACATATTGGAAATTCATATAAAATATTTGCTATCTAAATAAAAAATTGATGTTCATTTCCTTACTATTAATAAAATAAGTCTACTTTCATTCCTATTTCATTCATTGTTCTCTACAATCTCTTACAAATCAAAATTTTTAGCTATGAGAATGACTTTCATCCTAATTCTACAAAAAAAAGTAATCATTGTTATTAAAGAATTGAGCAATCCTAACATCTTGTTCCTTTTGGCTAAAAAATGATGAAAGTTGTCCATAATTATCCTTTCTTAAATTTATCTAAAAATAATAGATGATACATGTCATGATATCAATTATTGGTCCCTAAATAACACACAAAAAGGAGGTGAATTATGTGTATGAATAGTTTAACAAAATAACCTTTAGCATACGTCCACTCCCCAAACTCCACTTGATAATTCACTATCTTCTTTCTTCAAATGATAAAAAGGAACTCCTTTACACATCTTCTTTGTCATGGGTAAAGAGAAACCCTAATAAGCTACTTTTTCATGTGTGAAGATTAATCTTTTACATTTATTATTCAAGGTCAAGAAGAACCCTCACTATGTGTGTCTCAAGAAAATTTCTAAATTTCTATAATTAAATAACCATATAATTCAAAACGTCTTTTTCACACTAATGAACAAAGACTTAATATAACTTATGCAATGCACATATGCTCTCTTTTATCTTTTAAAACTCTTAGTAATTCTCTAGTATTTAAAAGTTTTCTTTCACAACTCATATATGGTTTATTTATACTCAAAACAATCTAAAATATTCATTAAAAAACTAGCCATTTTAACATTAGTCAATTATTTTTAAATATTGGTTAAATTGGTTGTCTAATACACATAAACTCATGGTACTGGTTATCATAAGATAATGGTGACCATATTGCCACACTAATATAGTCATTAGAAATAAAAATTAGCCATTATAATGAACAGTAATTGTAACATTGGTAGATTATTTTTAGTCAACTTGGTTGGCTAATACGGTCACAAACTCATAGTAAATGTTATCAAAAGACATTAGTCGGCCACACTATGACACTGCCACACCAATAGATTAATATATCCAAAACCCTAATGTTAGTCATCTAAATCTTCACATTAATCAACCAAGCTTTTTGAAAAAATAGTTTTTAATCTTCTTAAATTATTTAAGATCAATATATCACCAAGGATAAAAATATTAGTGATTACTCAAATATATAAGTGTAAAAAATCGAATGTGGTCAGTTTAGATCTTGAGTGATCCAAGTTATTATTCCTATAAATATTAATCAATTATTAATTTTATTCTTCTTAGTAAAGCAATTAAATCAAATTGAATGATTTTATAAAAGGTAAGTAAATTATTTAACTAACTAAAGCAAGGTTATTCACTATTAGAAAGAAATTAATATAATAAAATGTTGGAATTTAAAGGTTCAGTTATGAGGAATTTTAATTGTCAAGCAAGATTATATATCAAGTTTGAAATAACAATTAACCTAAGATATCAACGTCGTCTCTAAAGCTACATAGGTATTTAATTAAGTAATTGGCACCCTTGATGTGCAATTAACTGATCAAATTTATTAAGAACAGTTAATCTATTACTTATCATAGTAGTCTAGGATATTTCTATCTTTAGGTGTAATGTGTTTATTCTCCTAGTGCATGGATTATACTTCTTTTTTCAATCCTTGATACAACCCCTAAGATTGAATTTATAATGGTTTTAAGAATCAAAACTAAAAAGGATAAATTAAATTCAAGCAATAACTAATTATACATTAATAGTTAAATATTATATCCTTAGCCTTAGCTAACCATTTAGTTTATGCTAGAATAAAGAAAATCAACAATAAACAAGAAAGAAAACTAAAAACAAAAACTTATTCTGATGGATCTTAAAATCTTAATTTTCTTAATTATATCTTGATGAAATTTCTTTCTTTCCCCAAAGTTCCTCATATCTTATTCTAGGATAGCCATTGGCTCCTTCTTAATCCCCTCTGTGTCTTACCGTCTTTATCATTTTATACCATAAAACCCTATAATTTTCATAAAATATACAGTTAACACAAAACAATGTTAATGTTATGTTTCTTATCATCTCTTACTAAATTTTTTTGTAACAAATCACCCCCAATACACTTATGGAATGTACTTTTGTGTTTATCATATATTAGGTTAATAATACCTTAAATCATATGTTTAATGATTCATTTTAAGAGCACATCTATGTATACATTGTGTTTAAGTACGCATATCCTTATTTAAGGCATGTTTACTCATATGAAAAACTCTTTAAGAAATAAATTACATTACTGTAAAACACAAATGATACATTTATATCGTATTGATGCCTTGTTTAACAATATAGACTTATATTGGTGTCGTGTTCGTCCAAAGTCATATTAAAGCCTCTTTAATTTGGCTCCAACCTACCTAAATTTATTTCTTTTATAATGGACAGTTAGAATAAAGCATGTAAATAAAATATAAGGCAAACCAAATCCTATAAAAGTTATCTAAAGAAAAATAAAACAATCTTAAAATCATGTTAAAAACATAATGTAACTAGCATTCTTCAAAATTTCCCACATTTAACCATTTTCTTTTCCCCAAGAAAATTAATTTCATCAATATTAACTTAAATAGTTGGAAACATTGGGAAAGAATTTAACAAATCAATCTTAGCTCTCCATCATTCATTCAATTGCAAAGTTTATCAATTTTCTAGTCATTTAGCTACTTGCATCAAGTTATAAATCAATTCAATTTAACTTCATAATCCTTTAAACTTTAACTCAACTAATAAAATTCATCATAATTTATAAAATAAATGTACATGACAAAGATTTTTTAACTTTAAAACTTTTCATAAACTTTATTAAAAGAAAAATAAAAAATAATGCAAGAACATTTAAACCCAGTTTGAAAAGTCACCTAACTTTTCGATGCAATTGTAAATACCTTGTCATGAATATTCCTAGTCACTCAATTGGTCACTATTTCAAATGACTATTAACACAACCATTTAACTCCAATATTTTAAAATTGATTTGAAGCTAATAGAGTGAAGTTATTTTATGCTTACTTATTCATAAATTTCTTATGGTGTGATGATAAAAATGTTTTAAAAGAGAACTCTCTTCTAACTCAATTGTATGACCAAATTATGGAAGAAAGTTTTTATTTTCAAAATTAATGAACCAAATTAAAATTAATTTAAGCATCAATGCTTATGATTGTTTTTATAAAAAAATAAAATTACAATAATAACTAAACTTATAATGAATTATGCCCATCAATGTTTATTTTTTCCAAAGTTATTTCCTATTAAGATAATTACAAAATTGATAAGAATCTTATAAGAAATTATTTCTCTCCCTACAACTTAGTTGCACATTATCTTTAATGTATAAAATATGTAAGAATATGAAAACTATAGAAATTAAGAAAAAGGAGGGAATTGGGATTATTAGTACTCCTTTGACAATAAAAGAATGTAAGTCTTGTCTAACGCTATCAAGATCTATCACAAGTTGGTCAAACGATATTTACTCTGGTGCATAGTGGTGTTCTATAGCATAAGACAATGTTTCCTATATAACTTCCATAGTTGCATAAATTCTCATTCTAAATAAAATAATCATGATCCAAATTCGAAACTTTAAAATTGTTTCAAACTAATAAAAATGAAAAAATAAAAATAATACTAAAGATCCTAAAAATTACTAAAGTAAAATAAAATACCTAAATTATTGGATCCCCTCCTAACAAGCACTAATTTTAATGTCTATAGCTCGAAATGGTCATTAAGTCGAGCTACTTGTTGGAGGAAATTGTATAGATGTTCTTCACAATATCACTTTTGAAGTAGTGCTTCAATCATTGCCGATTAATCTTAAATGACTTCTCATCCTTGCCTTTAACTTCAATAGCACCATAGGATTACACTTTCATCTTATTCTTTCGTCGACCTCCAAACAACTTTTCTTCTTATATATAAATTAAAGAAGAAGAAGAGGTAATAATAATATGGTTATTATTTTCTTTTAAATATGCATAATGTAAGTGAGAAGGTAATTTTTGAAATCAAACCTAGTTTTTTTTAGGTAGATAGTAGGGGTTTAGGCCTTCCTTCTCCTAAATCCTTTAAAACCTAAGAAAA
>JAOTAY010003634.1:0-14574 GCA_025629805.1 Erythroxylum baracoense
TCGCCATGCCCAAGGAGCAGGTCGAGGCCGCGCCGCTCGACGCGGACGACGATGCCATTCTGGAAGCCTTCCTGCGCAAGCAACGGCCGATGGACGAGGCGGCATGAGCGAGCGACAGCGCATGATGCATGTCGCGCTTCGGCGCGACCTGTCCTCCTTCTATCGCAAGTGCTTCCGCACGGTCTCGCCGACGGACCGCTACAGCCACAACTGGCACATCGATGCCATGTCCCATGCCCTCACGGGCGTGCTGGGCGAAGACCGCAACCTGATCATCACGGTCCCGCCCCGCTCCGGCAAGTCGCTGCTGGCCTCGGTGGCCTTCCCGGCCTGGCTACTCCAAGATTGATCCACATGTCACATAATAATTGGTCTATTTGTCACTCCATAATTAGCCCATTTGTCAATTAATTCCTAATCCAATTGTCACTCATTTAACTATGCCAAATGTCACTCAATTTTAAGCTTAGCCATCCTAATTTTTCATGTCTCAATTAGTCTTGCCACTTGGCATTTTTTTAGTCCAAAAATACCCCAAATTTTTAGAAATTTTCGAAATGTCCGAAATGTTACAAAAAATGTTAAATTAATTCTAATACACAAAAATTCAATTTTCAAGACAAATAATCCACAATTCACATTTTTTAATCACATTAAAAATCACTTATACCTGAAAAATGTCAATGAATGCATGTATAATCATTTTAATGTGCAAAATCTATATTCTCATGTATGTGTATGCCACATCATGCATAAGCATAGATTATGCTTCCTAATTTCTCTTTAACCTCTTATAAACACTATTTTAACCTTATCATAAGTCACAGGATGTTACAATTTTATTCAATGTCAATTTCATATATAGGAATTAAGAAATCATATGTATGAATAGAATGTGACATGGATAATAAGAGTTGTATGAAATTCTAAACATACGACTATATAAATTTTCTAGGTTATGATCAAATCTAATACAGGAATTTTTAGAAAAACCTAATGCATTCTAAAGTTTTTAATTAGAAAGAGATTTCAATCCATTAACTTAAGGATATAAATTGTATTTCTTGGGAAAGAATATGGTTATAACCTTGGAATTTCTACCGGTATAAGAAACTATGATTAGTAATTGAATCCAGATAAGTTTAAGCATAGAAAAATTCTAAGGGGATTCTATATCTGGATCTTGTTTATCAATTAAGTACTTTGTTCTTATTTATTGTTTTGGTTGGTTATTTTATATTAGTAATTCTAGATAAGCAAATCATATTTTTAAGCCAATCATTCGTTTTGTTAAATTAAATAATAGAAAGATAATTCTTGTTAGTACTTATAATCATCATGAAAATAATACATATATTCACTAAACTATACTATAAGAACAATAGGTGCACTTGCCTAGTTGATTTTTAGTATTATTTGAAAATTATACATATTCAAGTTTTAAGTGTCATTGTAGAGACTAGGATATTATAAACAATAATATCCTAGTAGAAATCTTACTGAGAATCAGGATTTTGGGAGGTCTAAAAGTACATAATCTTACCCCTAAATAGTAGAGAGATTGTTTCTAATAGACCCATAGGAAAACAAAAGAAAAAAGAAAAATGTTATAAGGACTATTTAAAGAAAACAAAAGTAAAAATGAAAATAAATAACTACAAAAAAATAGCAATAAGAATAAATTAAAAATTAAAAATGAACTAAACTAGCTAAAAGGGAAGTACTATAGATAAAAGTGTTTGGATTAAATATAAGATTGAAGAAAAAAGTTGAAAAGATCTAAAAAAATTAGAAGAACCTTTCTATGTAAGATCTTTTACCCATATTCTAGTTCGCTGAAGTTTTTTATTAAGGGCCAAGTTCTTAGTAAGCTCTAGCAGAGTCATATCCTTCTTGATCACCTCCTTCAGTTCTTCTTAGGTCTTTCTCTTTTTCTCTTACAGAGACTAGGATATTAGGAACACTTTATTTTTATTAATATAATCAAATTTTCTTTTCTCTTTACATTTATTTATTTTAGTACTTTTTCTTAATCTTGTATGAATTTATTGTATTTCAAGAATTAGGGACTTGGGTTTATGACTAGGAGTAGTCCTATATTACTATTTAAGGTAGATCTAAAAACTAAAAGGATCGTACTTTAGAACTTAAAGGAGAGATAAGTTAGAAGTTAAAGCCAACTAGAAGTTTTACAATTATAGCTACCAAATATAATGATAAGATAAGGAAGACAATATATTATAGTGAATTATGCTAAACTACTATTACAAGGATAGAATCTAGCATTACTAGGTGAAGAGTGGAGTCAAATAATTTTAAGATCAAGCCTGTTAAATAACTTGTACAATTTGATAGCTTGCTGGATGAGGATCCAAATGCAAATATCACCAACTTTTTAGAGATATATGATACTTTCAAGATTAATAGAACTTTGGAGGATGGTATTTAGTTGAGGTTGTTCCTTTTTACACTAAGGGATGAAACTAAATAATGATAAAAAAATTTTGCCTCGTGGATCTATTGCCACTTGAAATGGCCTAGCTGAAAATTATTTAACTAGGTCTTTTCCTCTAGTACGAATAATGAAACTCAAGAATGATATATTTTCCACTTAATAACTACAAAGTGAGACTTTATATGATACTTGGGAAACATAAATGGAGTGAATGAAGAAGTTCTCATACCATGAATTTATTTTAAGGTCATAACTGCAAATATTTCATAGTAAATTAAGTTACTAATCCAAATAGTCAATTGATGCATCTTCAAGGGGAACTACCAATTTAAAACTCTAAAGAATTATAAGAGTTAACTGCTAATATAGCTATGAATAATTAATGATGGAAGAATCAAGGCTAAAGCCAAAATCATGTGATATTTATAATGTTGATGTGGTGACAACGTTAGAAGTGAATTCAGAAACTTTGAGCAAGAAATTGATAGTATGAGTTTGGCAGTTTAACTGACATAAGTGATGAGTTACAAAATTTATGATAGTAGACACCTCAATCATGAATGTCAGATGCCTAACAACATAGAATAGCTAATCAATTAGGTTGATTATAAGAAAAACTTGATTAGAAAATCTCTATAATGACACTTCAAATCTAGGGTGGAGAAATTATTCTAAATTTTCATAGAATATTAAGGACAACAAAAGTAAGAGTCTATAAATGGATTTTAGCAATAACAATAATATTATAAGAAACCAAGCCCTGAGGAGTTTGTGAAAAAAATTTATTACTTCATCTAAGATATGCTTCCAAAGTACTAAAGTTTCACTTTGAAATTAAGAAGCCTCCATCCATAACTTGTAAAATTAGATTGGAAAGTTTATTAAGCTTGCTTAAAAGGAAACAATATACTTTGCCTAGAAACACCATAATATATTTGATGGAGCAAATGAAATAAGGTGAATTTAAGGGGTGAAAAGGAGATGAAAAAGAAAATAAAAAAAGTGATGCTGTGGAAAAAAGGAGGATGTGAAGAAGGAGAATGAGAAAGAGGAGCCAAATAAGAAAGTCAAAAAGTACAAATCGCTAATTCCATACTCGAATAGTCTTAAGAATGATCGAAAGAAAGATTAATTTAGTAAGTTCTTAAAGCTTTTAAAATAATTATATATTAACATTTTTTTGTTAAAACTCTTTCACAGGTGTCAAAATATGTCAAGTTCTTAAAGAATCTCCTTTCTAGCAAGAAGAAATTTGAGGAATTATTAATAGCTACTTTAATCAAAGAGTGCCTCTCATCTTGCAAAATAAGCTACCCCAAAGAATTAAAGATCTAGGGAATTTTACTATCCCTTGTAATATTGGTAGTTGTTCAATTGGAAGGAAATTTTTATCATACCTAAAAGCTAGTATTAACTTGATGTTATATGACATATTTAAGAAATTAAGATTGGATGAACCTAAGCCAACTATTATGAGTATTCAATTAGTGGATAGGTTAATTAAGTATCCTACGAGCATTATAAAGGATGTATTATAGTCAAGCTTGAAAAACTTATATTTCCTATTAATTTTTGGATTGTGGATATGAAGGATGATGGAGAGATTTCCTTCCTCTTAAGATGATCTTTTCTAAGTACTATTAAAAATATTATAAATATGCATGATGAAAATATCCTAAGGATAAAGGATGAGGAAGTAATTTTTAAGATATTTGAATCCATGAGACATCCCCTTTAAGGAGATTGAGGTGAATGGGTTGATCTATTAGAAGTGACATTGTCTTATGATTCATTGCATTAGGTTCATATATATGATCATCGATGAGTAGTTTGGTTGAAACTTATTGAATAGTCTTGATAATGATGCTTAGATTGAATAATAAGTCAAATGTATAATATTGACATTTTTTTAGTTTTGGATTCATGAGTGGTTGATTACTCCATTTTAATTGTGAATTGATAAAAAAGGCATAAATAAAGTAACTATAAATGAATTGTACTATATTGAATTTAATGTAATTGGTCAAAGTTATGAGTGGTACTAGTAGTCGATTAAAATTGTGACCTGATTGAGTAGCCAGAGGTATTTATAATAAGATGTTTACACTCTCGTAAAAAGTTAAAAATGATGTTTTAGCCAAACTAATCATGCTCATTAAAAAATTTAATAAAATTGCATTATTTTTTATTATGGCTTGTCAAATAATTCTTGACTCAAATTTTTTACGCTTTTAGTATGTGCTTTATATATGATGTGGTGTTATTCGAATTGAATTGAACTTTAATGATTATTTATTTAAGTGGGAATTCAATTATAAATTAGTGCATTATATAGAGATCTAAGTGGTTTATAAATGGGATGATTGAACTAATAATGGTGATGCTTGACTTATTTGATTGAATGATTTAACTTTCCTAGAATTTAACTTTCCTAGGCTAATGTCTTTTGAGATTGATTTGCTTGTGGGCAAATAAATGCTTAAGTGTGAGAACATATAATAAGTGCTAATTTAATTATATTTTTAACATAATATTAGGACCATTTTTCTTATATTCTGATGGTGTTTATAAGATTAACTACATAATTTAGCTTATATTTTATTTTTAACCTTATTTTAGCTTCTTAATAAAGAAGGAAAGAACTCAGACAAATTGGAGTCAAGTTGGAGCACTGATATGGATCAAAGGGTTAGTGATTTGGCATCTCAAGTTGGGGTCGATGGTTCAAGTGTTTGAGATAAGAGTTTGAGGTTTTTAACTCAAATTCCAACGTCAACTTTCAAAAGAGATCCACTTGTGGGTATTGTTGGGCCTATGATAAGGGCTAGGACCAAAAAGATGCAAAGGGATTTGAATAATTTAATTAAAGAACCCCATTCGCAAGCCTAAGTCTTAGTTGCTTCAATTAAGGAGTCCAAGCAAGTCCACTTAATAAGTCTTGGAGAAGTTGGGCCAACTTAACTTGACAAATAAAGGCTATGGCCAAATTTACTATTAGTAGGTTTCTTTCTTTGTAGGGGACAATTAACCAAATCCTACAAGGTCTCTTGTTTCCTAAAAGTTAGTTTCTTAGTAGGTTAAGTTATTTAAGATTAGTAGGTTTCCTTAACCAAATCCTATAAGATCTTTTGTTTCCTAAAAGTTAGTTTCCTAGTAGGTTTAAGGTAATTTCTTTTCCTTAATTTTTGATCAACCCTCTCCTATATAGAGGGAGGTTCAGCTATCACTAGCGGACACAATTTTATAACATTTTTTGTGAGGTTTATCCTTATTATTATTCTTGTTGAATAATTAGAATGTATTGCACAATTTTCATGTTTTGTATACCACTTATCTAATTGATTTTGTTTTGTCAATTAGTGGCACCTTTATTTGTTGTTCTTCTTTCAATCTTATGTCGTTTAATTCATAATTTGCTTGAATTTGGTTATGCATGTTATTGAAGGTTGGGTTACAAATCTCTTGAAACAAACTTTGTTCTTCTCTTCTTGTTCGAATCTTCTTCTTAGTTGAAGATCAAGTGGTGAATCAAGAAAAGTCTTGGGGTAAGCTTTTATCATCCACAATGTCATATCAATTTGGTATCAGAGCCTAGTTATCTTGATTCATGTTATGTGAATAATTTCTTGCTACTTAAATTTGCATTCTTAGAGTTCTTAATCAATCTTGAATTGTTTCTTGGTTGATTTCTTTTGTGTCAAGAATTTCGTCTTTAAATGTTTCCAACTTTCTGTCCAAATTTAATTACGTGGCAATTTTCTTTAGGTAGCTTCGTTTACTTTTGCTTTCTAAAAGAAGAAAAAAAAAGAAAAAAAGTTGTGTTCTTAGAAAGTTTCCTTTTGTGAAGTTGTTTTCAGAAACTAAGTTTCGTAACTGTGAAAGGCCTTACCGATTTGGAAGGTACTTTACTTGTAAGGAAAGAAATCTTACTTGCCTATTTCTTTTGTTTCCATATTGGTAGGAAGGTCAGTATTGCTGAAATTGGCTACTTTTAGTCAATCCTATTTGCATTATAAATTGTTTCCCTTTTAGGTGTTATAGCTTAAAATAGCCATATTTTTTTAATTGTAAGGAATTTGAGAACGTGTTGTACATCAATTTGATAGTACACAATGAGATCTTTTGATTAACACCCATATTGCATATTTCTACTCCTCAAAAAATTACCAAAATACTCCTACCTAAAATTATGCCAATTTATTACATATTCTTATCTAATTTCTTGTTTTAGATTATAGTTGCAAGTTATACTTAAGCCATTTTTATTGTTTGACCTCCTAACTTGTTTTCTCTGTGCTACTTTGCATGAGAATTAGCATTTATTATTTATTGCACTCAAGAAGATAATAAGGAAGGAGTGGCAAAAGTCCGAGTTTTATTTTATATTTGGTTGTAAAAGCCTATTGAAGAGTGAAACACTTGGGTTGAGAGTTGTAGGTTATACACAAGGGAGGTGGTTTGAAAATAAATAAAAGAGGGTGTGAGATTTTGTTTTGCATGTATCATGTTTGACTAAGCAACAAGGAGGAGATAAGCTGAACTTGAGGTTAACTTAGCCCACGCCAAAAAGGACACCATGGAGCCAAACAACGATAACTTGTTGATGGCGTTGGTAAAACAAATGACAAAATTAGGAGCTGAGATTAAAAACAGTAAGGAATCCATGAACAACATGAATGCAACTAAAGCTTTGAGCAATCAATATCAAGAAGAAACCAAGGAAGAACTTGAAACTTCCATTGACATTTATGGACAAGATAAAATGTTGATAGTAATTTGGGATCTATTAAGTTGAAATTCCTAAATTTCATGGCAAATTTAATCTTAAAGCTTACTTAGATTAGGAATTGAAAGTAGAAAGGATTTTCGACGTCCATATTTTTTTTCAAAGAAAAGAAAGTTAAGCTAGCTATTGTTGAATTCCAAAATTATGCCACTATTTGGTAAAGTAACCTTGCGCGAGAATGTAGAAGGAATGAGGAACCCTCTATTTCATCTTAGCCTGAACTAACTGGCATAATAAGGAATAAGTATGTTCCAAATGCCTATTTTTATGAATTGTATAATAAGGTACAGGAACTAAAACAATACAACTGAACTGTAGTTGAATACTTTCAAGAGTTAAAGGCATTGAAAATCAAAGTTGGCACTAAAGATGATGAAATGACTGCTTTAACCCGTTTTCTCATAGGGTTAAATCGATCAATTCACTAGAGAGTACAGTCATGGCTGCTGAGAGACATATGAAGGAGAATACTTCTACTTCTTCTTTTAATGTAAAGGCTCAACCTAACAATGTACATTGGTAGCAAAATAAATAGGGAAACAATGGGGCTAAGAGAAACACACCCAACCCTAGTGCCAATAAAAATACGTCCTTTAAACCTTTTAAGTCTAAAGCTAGTTTTTTAAACTTAAGTCAAAATCAAAACCGGCCAAAACATATCACATGTTTTAAGTGTCTAGCTAAGGGTCATATAGCATCACAATGTCCTACCAAAAGGTGTATATATTGTTGGAGGATTGTACTTACATTAGTGATCATGAGTGTGATGATATGCTTGAATTGACTTAAAACGACAAGGAAGAAAGTGTTGAGGGGGACGACTTTGCTGATGAATTTAAGGTTGAGGGGTCTAATGAAGCATTGGTGGTAGTCCAAACCTTGAATACACAAATCTCACTTGAGCTAAGTGGTGAGTAGCATACTAAAATCTTTCATTTGAGATGCTTAGTTAAGAATAAGGTATGCCTTATGATTATTAATGGAGGTAGTTGTACTAACTGTGTTAGTTAGCATTTTATTACTAGGTTAACACTGCCTACTATATGACTTTATTATCCGTACAAGTTACAATGGTTAGATGATAGAGGTAAAGTAAAGGTAAAATGCCAAGCACTTATTCATTTATCTATTGGAAAGTATCAACAAAAGGTATTTTGTGCTGTTATACCTATGAGTGCATGTCACATATTGTTAGGGTGTCTATGGGAGTTTGATAGGCGTACAAATAAAGATGGATATACTAACAAATACTCTTTTGTAATAGATGGTAGGACTTGTACTTTGAAACCCTTTCACCTAAAGAGGTTGTAGGCACACAAATCAAAGTGAGAGAAGAGAGAGAGAGAAGATAAAATGAGCTGCAAAAGTTAAGTAAGGGGAAAGAAGTAAAGCAAGTACTAGTTGAGTGAAAGAGTGAAAAGTCAAAAGCCAGTGAGAAAGAAGACATCTTTTATTCAAGTGTAAGAGATGAAGATAGGGCTATTTCTGCTCATACGCCTTTTGTCCTTATGATTTATAAAGAAAACTGCTTTGCTACTAACGAACTACCTAGTAATTTACCCACCGAGGTTTAAATTATTTTGCAGGATTAGGAGGACGTATTCCCTAAGGAGATGCTAAAGGGGCTTCCACCCCTTTGAGGAATTGAACATCAAATCGATTTCCTACCTGTTTGAGCATTCCTAACCTACCAGTGTATCGAGCCAACCCTAAGGAGACAAAAGAGTTGCAACATCAAGTTGACGAATTCCTTGACAAAGGCTTGGTTAGAGAGTTTAAGTCCATATATCGTGCCTATCATACTTGTACCTAAGAAAGATGGAACTTAGTGAATGTTTGTTGATTGTCGTGCTGTTAATAAAATAACTACTAAATATTGACACCCTATTCCTAGGCTTGATGATATGCTAGAAGACTTGTATGGTGCATATTTTCAAAATTTGACTTAACAAGTGGTTATCATCAAATTCGCATGACAGATGGTAATGAGTGAAAAACATCCTTTAAAACCAAATTTGGACTTTATGAATGCATGGTTATGCCCTTTGGTTTAACTAATGCTCCTTCGACTTTCACGAGATTAATGAACCATGTGCTTAGACCTTTTATAGGCAATTTTTTAGTGGTTTATTTCGATGATATTTTGGTGTATAGTAGAGATGTAAGTTCATATGCTAAACAACTTAAGCAAGTACTTTCCATTGTACGTGCACAAAAACTTTATGCCAAATTAAAGAAATGTACTTTTTGTGTTCCTAAAGTTATATTTCTTAGGTTTTTTATAAGTAAAGATGGCATCAAAGTTGATGAAGCTAAGGTTAAAGCCATTGTCAAATGGCCTGCACCTAAGTCTATTACTAAAATGAGATCCTTTCACGGTTTGACTAGTTTTTATTGTAAGTTTGTAAAGATTTCTCAACTAAAGCAGCCCCACTAAATGCTTTAGCAAAGAAGAACATGAAGTTCAAATGGGGAGAAGCATAATTCTAGTCCTTAAAAAAGGATTTGATAACTGCATCAGTGTTATCCTTATCTAACTTTGAGCAAACTTTGAAATTGAATGTGATGATTTTGGCATAGGTATTGGTGTTGTGCTAATACACGGAGTTAAGCTTATAACATATTGTTTTGAAAAGTTGAATGGTGAGGATTTGAATTATCTAACTTATAATAAAGGACTTTATGTTGTCATTAGGAATTTGGAAACCTGACAACACTACTTGATCCCTAAAGAGTTTGTCATCCATACTGATCATGAATCTCATAAATATTTGTATGGTCAAAGCAAGCTTAATAAACGACATGCTAAGTAGAGTGTTTTTATTGAATCTTTTCCTTATGTCATTAAGTACAAAAGGGTAAAGAAAATGTTGTTGCTGATGCATTGTCACGTAGGCATAGGTTGCTTGTTACTTTAGACACTAAGTTATTAGGATTTGAATATGTGAAAAATTTGTATCAACATGATCCTAATTTCTCAAATGTCTATGCTTCTTGTGAGTTTGGTGCAATTAATAAGTTCTATAGACATAATGGGTTTTTGTTTAAAGGGAACAAATTTTATGTGCCTAATTGCTCCATGTATAAACAGTTGGTACTTGAAGCTCATAGTTATGGTCTTATAGGTCATTTTGGTATTCTTAAAACTATTGATATGTTGCAAGAACATTTTCATTGGCTTAATTTGTGAAAGGTGCATTAAGTGCAAAATGGCTAAATTAACATTTAAACCGCATAGACTATACACACCACTTCCCATTCCCTCATCTCCTTGGGTTGATATTTCTACAAATTTTGTGTTAAGATTAGCAAGATCTCAATGAGGGAAGGATTTTATATTTGTTATAGTATATAATTTTTCCAAAATGGAACATTTTATTTCTTGTAGGAAAACTGCTAATGTTGTGCATGTGGTTGACTTATTCTTTCGAGAAATTGTTAGGTTGCATAGTATTCCTCGAAGCGTTATGTCTCATAGAGATGTAAAATTCTTAAGCTACTTTTGAAAAACTCTTTGGAGAAAACTAGGAATTAAATTATTGTTTTCTACTACTACTCGTCACCAAACTGATGGTCAAACTGGAGTCGTAAATATGACGCTTGGTAACCTATTTCGCGCCATAATCAAATGAAATTTGAAAAGTTAGGAGTCTTGTTTTGCCTATAGCTGAATTTGCTTATAATTGTACAATTTACACTGCTACTAACTATTCTCCATTTGAAGTTGTTTATGGTTTGAATCCACTAACTCCTTTGGACGTGTCTCCATTACCTATTTCTGAGTTCTTAAATGTAGATGGAGCCAAAAAAGTTGGATTTGTCCAAAAGTTGCATGCCTAAATGCATGAAACCATAAAGCGCAAAACTAAGTACTATGAATGAAACGCCAACAAGGGAAGAAAAGAGGTCATTTTTTAGCCTAATGATTGGGTCTAGGTTTATATGCACAAAGAAAGATTTCCTATTTCCTAGAGAACAAAACTTCATCCTAAGGTCGATGGCCCTTTCCAAGTTATGGCTAGGCTGAACAATAACACCTACAAACTTGATCTTCTAGGTAACTATGTTGTTAGTGCAACTTTTAACATATCTAATCTTTCTCCCTTTGAATTTGATGCAAATCCATCGGATTTGAGGAAGAATGCTTTTGAGGAAGGGGGAATGATAGGGATCAAAGGGTTAGTGACGTGGCATCTTAATTTGGGGTCAATGGTTTGAGTGTTTGAGATAAGAGTTCGAGGTCTTTAACTTAAATGTCACCATCAACTTTAAAAAAAGATTAACTTGTGGGTATTATTGGGCTTATGACAAGGGCTAAGACCAAAAGGATGCAAAGGGCTTTGAATAATTTAATTAAAGAAGCCCATTCTCAAGTCCAAGTCTAAGTTGCTTCAATTAAGGGGTCCAAGCAAGTCTACTTAATAAGTCTTGGAGAAGTTAGGCCAACCTAACTTGACAAATAAGGCCCATGGGTAAATTTACTGTTAATATGTTTCCTTCTTTGTAAGGGATAATTGACCAAATCCTATAAGGTCTCTTATTTCCTAAAAGTTAGTTTCCTAGTAGGTTAAGTAATTTAAGATTGGTAGGCTTCCTTGACCAAATGCTATAAGATCTCTTGTTTCCTAAAAGTTAATTTCCTAGTAGGTTAACTAATTATAGGTTTAAGGTAATTCCTTTTCCTTAATTTTGGGTCAACCCTTCTCCTATATAATTTAACTAATTATAGGTTTAAGGTAATTCCTTTTCCTTAATTTTCGGTCAACCCTTCTCCTATATATGGGGAGGTTTGGCTATCACTAAGGAACATAATTTTATAACATAATTTTGTGAGGTTTATCCTTATTATTATTCTTATTGAATAATTAGAATGTTTGCACGATTTTCATGCTTTGTATGCAACTTATCTAATTGATTTTGTTTCATCAATTAGTGGCGTCTTTCTTTGTTGTTTTTCTTTCAATCTTGTTTCATTCAATTTATAATTTCCTTGAATTGAGTTATGCATGTTCTTAAGAGTTGGGTTACAAATCTGTTGAAACAAACTTTGTTCTTCTCTTCTTGTTCAAATCTTCTTCTTGGTTGAAGATCAAGTGGTAAATCAAGAAAAGTCTTAGGTAAGCTTTTATATTCTGCAATTTCATATCAATCTTTATGGGGCAAATTGACCAACGCGGATCCATATTCTGTAACACAGGTCTAACACAAATCTTTGTTGGGATTTCATGTTCGCAGTGATTTTTATTTAGTTCAAGAATTTCTTATAGAGGGACCAACAAAGGTCTAATACAAATATGTGATTAAAACTGTATTGATCGTGGTGTTTCAAAATTCTAGGTTTTCTGGATATAAAAAGAATAAGGGAACTATTGTGAAGAGGCCAGTCATTAGAGAGCTAAATTAGAGCATCCTCTTTCTAGAAATTAAAATAATATGTATCACTAGAAAAGCCCTTATAAATACAAGCAAGTTAGATAACCAAATCAAATATAATTTAGAAACCTTAATTAATTAACCACTTTTAAATTAGTAGGAAATATAGAAGCATATACTTGATATTGTTAGTTACTAGAAACCTTTTACAAAAACTACCTATGAGTCAGTGTAAAAGAAAGGGAAAGTAAACCATAGCTGGTCAAAATTATTTCCTTTATCCTTTTAATATTCATCAAGTTAGTTATTTCAAGGTCTTATTGTTGATTCCTGAATAGACTAGAGTTTCTTTCCCATTATATAGCATAGATTGTGTTTACTAAAAGTAACCTTGAAGAGGTTATAATCATCACACTTCAACTAATTTAGTTCAACAACACATTAAAGTATACTAATCCAATGATTAGCATTGAAGAAGTGGTTGAAGAGAACAAGTATATTCCTCCACAACCTATTGGAAAAGAAGTAGCCAAAGAAATGATGATCACGGTTCTCTAGAGCAATATGACATAACTTGTAAGGATGAACATTTAACTTTGCTTAATATGCCAAGGCAATTTCATACAACTAACCAATGGATAAAAGAATTTCTAGGGGATAAGTATTTACACGAAATCCACTTGTACCACTTAGCTTTAGTGGTATGTTCCCTGTCAAATCTCTACATGATCTTTTAATGAAGCTCCTAGATAAATGGTTCATCCAAATGATGTTATGCTTTACATTAGTATTTTGATGATAGTTGGCAAAGTTATTCTAAGGTAAGTTGTTACTTCTATTGTTGCAAAACCATTCCCTCCCAATGAGTAATGCACTGACTTTTGTATTCTCAGGGAATCATAGTTTGAGGTTCTAGTAGCTAGGAAGCAAGTGAAGAAGATCCAATTCACCCTAATTGTCAAACCAAAACTAGGTTCTTTTGTCATTTCCTATCCAACTCTTATTGTGTAATTGCATTTATTCCCTTTATCTTAGAATTTGGGTTATCATCTATAAAGAGTCCTTCCTAATCTTGATGGTCTAGAAGTTTTTACTCTTAATATAATGTTCATACACCTATTTAACCCAAAGGTACTCCTTATTCTTAAAAATTCTCCACAATCTTTTGGATAATGGGACTTTATTTATAACCATAAATGAGCGAATGCCTATACCTCCTTCTTTCTTTAGTAAGCAAACGCTTTCCTCCTAACTTTTTCGTAAGGCTTTTTATGTATATTCCCTATCTAAAGGGAATTCCTTAAAAGTTTATCAATGTCTATATAAAATGATACGTGTTGACTAGTAGATTTATAAAATACCAAGTACAAAGGAAATCAATTTATGATCTCCTAGCATAAGAGCGAGATTTATTACACTAATGGTTAATTACATTCCTTACCTATAGCATCCCACTCCCATAGCGCGTATTCCCAAATACAGACGATATTCGAGAATACACTCTACAAGGGTGGTGTGCTAGGATGATCAGTCAAACTCAACATAAATTTTTTTTCAAACATCACACGCCTATTTTAGAAAAACAAATATTCATTTCAGACCCATTTTATTCATAAACAATTTTAGTCGCAAATGTTACAACCAATAAACAAATCATCTTTGATTCTATTAATCATCTGGGCCCATTTCAATTACAAAGCGTATTTAGTCTAACTGAATTCATTTGTACAATAAACATTAATTACGGAATACAATGTTTATTACACAAATAACAAAAATCATATGCAGACGCCAACTGATCCCGACCTTTATCTTTTCCTCAAATGCAGTGGTTAGACTCCAGTTGGTTTAACTGGGTGTCTCCTCTGAGCCTGAAAAATATGTTGCAAATTTTAGGGTGAGTTTTGCAAACCCAGTAAGTGGACCATCCTCGATGGCTCACTCAATTCACATAACACAT
>JAOTAY010003670.1:0-15663 GCA_025629805.1 Erythroxylum baracoense
ATTTCCTTGATTTGCTTACTTTAATTTATTTTATTTTCAAATCAATCAATTCTTGAGCGTTTGAGTAATTTTTTATCTTTTAATTTAATTGTCTTACGTGTTGGATTTTCCCTTAGGTACAATATTCGGTTCTTACCGATTTATATTACCTGTCGACAGGGTGCGCTTGCCTCTAATTGGTTTAGATAAAATTTAATTTATATTGTTCTGTTTAGACCGCAACACTCCATAATATGCAACAAACTCTGCATGCATGATCGAGGTAGTAACCAGTGTTTGCTTGACACTCTTCCATGATATCGCACTATCTGTCAAAATAAAAATGTATCCTGATGTGGACTTATGATCATCCGGACACATAGCAAAATCTGAGTTCGTATACCCTATGAGGTTTAACTCGTTGACTTTCCTGTATGTCAACTTATAATCCTTATTACTTTTTAGGTATCTCAACACTCACTTGGCTGCATTCTAATGGCCTACACTTGGGTTAGCCAGCCATCGACCTAGCAGTCCAACAACAAATGCAATGTCCGATCTAATGCACACCTGGGCATACATCAGGCTACCAATAACACTAGAGTACAGAACATTCCTCGTAGCCTCTCTCTCAACCTCATTCTTTGGACATTGTGCCAAAGATAATCTCTCTCCATGAGAGATAGGTGCTACACAAGTCTACAATCAGCCATATTAAACCTTTGCAGCACCCGCTCGATGTATGCACTTTATGAGAGGCTTAACGAGTGTTGAGATTTGTCTCCGTGAATTTGTATATCAAGGACAAAAGATGCTTCACCTAAATCCTTTATGTCAAAATGTTTGGCCAAAAGTTACTTAACTTTATGCAACATGGTCAAATCATTTAACATGAGTAAGATATCATCGACATACAAAAGTATGAAGATGACTTTGCTCCCCCTGACCTTATGGTATAAGCATCTTTTGACTTTGTTCTCCACAAAGCCGAATGACGTCAAAACCTCATCAAACTTTAGGTACCACTATCTGCAAGCTTGTTTTAAACCATATATTGACTTGTTCAACTTGTATACCTTGTCAGTTGCATCTTGATCTTGAAATCCTTCAGGCTGCTCCATATAGACCTCTTCATATAGGTCACCATTCAAGAAAGCAATCTTCACATCCATTTGATATAGCTCCATATCATAATGAGCTACTAATTCCATGATCACTCTAAATGTATCCTTCGAGGACACAAGAGAGAAGGTGACATTGAAGTCAACTTCTTCTCTCTTAGTGAACCCTCTGGTAACTAGACACGTCTTCAATCGCTGAACTTGATCCTGTGTGTCCTTCTTAGTCTTAAATAGTCACTTACAACTAACAAGTCTGCAATGTTGAGGTAAATCAACTAGCTCCTATACCTTATTATACCTCATAGATTGCATCTTGTCCTTCATTGCTTCCTACCACATATCCGCATGGGGTCTAGAAATAGCTTATGAAAAAGTAACTGGATCCTTAACATGACCAATATCATAGTCTTGCTTACCCAGATAGACTATATAATTTGATGAGATAGCAGGTCGCCTCTCTTTGGTGGATATGCGTAACTGCACATGATCTTGTACCTCAGAAACCTCCTTCTGAATAGGGGTATGTTCCTGTGCCTACGTAGGCATGGTACTGGGTCCTACATCCACCGGAGCTAACTGTATGGGAGGCTGATATAATAAGATTTTAGTATCAGTCCTGCTAACTTCTAGAGGATGTGAGGATCCTCCCTCATCATAGACATCTAATTCCAGGAACTTTGCCGTCTGTGATTCCACAATTTTGGCCCCTCCCTCTCTACAGTAAAATATGTAGCCCTTAAAGTGGTTAGGATAACCCAATAAATAGCAATGAGTGGAATGAGGTTGCAATTTACTCTCATTAGGATTATACAACCTCATCTCAACAGGTTAACCCTACACACAAATGTGTGCAAGACTTGGCTTCCAACCCTTTCAGAGTTCAATAGGCGTCTTTGACACTGACTTGCTTGGGACTCTCTTCAAGATGTATAATGCCGTCTTGATGGCTTCGCCCCATAGGTACTCAGGTAGGTTAGTCCTGCTCTGCATTGACCTCATCATGTCCTTTAGGGTACGATTGTGCCTTTTGGCCACATCATTTTGCTCAGGACTACTTGGCATAGTGAACTGAGCCACTATTCCAACTGATTCCAAAAACCTGGCAAACGAACCCTTTTCTTATCCTGCAACCCATGTCTGCCATAGTATTCCCTTCCTCTATCAGATATGACAATCTTTATTGATCTTCCCAATTGGTTCTCGACTTTAGTCTTGAAGATCTTGAATTTATCAAGAACTTCAGACTTCTCTTTAAGCAAGAACACATAACCATATCGGAAATAATCATCTATAAATGTTAGAAAATATCTTGCAATGCATAATGTGACCATATAGGGACCACTAACATCTATATGTATGAGTTCCAATAAGCTTGAAGCACAAGTTGACCCCTTCTTCTTTATCTTGGTCAACTTGCCCCTGCAACAATCGATACATGTCTCTAGATCACTAAAGTCCAGAGTTAAGAGAATGTTATCCTTTATTAGTCTCTCAACCCTCTCCCTGGAAATGTGGCCAAGGTGTTTATGCAACAACATGTATGATGTGTCCTTTATGGAGGTCCTCTTTCAAGTAATAGGTTCGTTAATATACGAAGAGGCATATATCTCATTAGAAGTAAGACATATACTATATAGTTCATAGAATAAGAAAGCTATACCAATATGTCTTATATTGATAAAATATTTACAATTGCATTATCAAATACAAAACGAAAACCTTCCTTATCCAAAACTGATACAGAAATCAGATTTCGTCTAAAAGATGGTAAATAAAATATGTCTCGTAGATATTAAATAAACCCCGTATCGAGGTTTAATCCTACATCTCCTACGTACAAAATGTCCACCTCCTCATTGTTCCTGACCATCAGCTTCAGCTCCCCTCTGGTCGGCCTTCTCCTGGATATGCTATATTGTGGAAGCAGCATGGTTAGAAGCTCCACTATCTAACCACCAAGAACTTGATGTGGTTATAGCCACATTGGATTCATGAATCATAAAGGCCGAGGAGTTACCTGACATATCCTGCTTGACCTTCCAAAGCTTGTACTTTTGGCAGTCAGGCTTCCTATGCCCTTTCTTCTTACAAAAGAAGCATCTCATACCCTTAAGCTTATATGGGCCCTTGGCAATGCTGGATTGCCCACTCTGAATCTGAGGATAGGGCTTAGGTGTCTTACCCTTTCCCTTGCCCTTAGGCTGATGGGGTTTGGCCTTTCCCTTACCCTTCACGGCTGCCAACATAGCTGAATGAGGAGAGCTCCTAATCTTCTCCTCTACTACATCACACTAGGAAATCAAAACATTGATGTACCAGGTGTCATCCTGTGAGATGTAGGACGTAGCCAACATCTCAAACTCTGATGGATGAGTGTTCAGTGCCTAATGCACTATCAAGTCGTTAGGGATCAGCATATCAAGTGCTTTTAGCCTGCTCTGAAGGTGCACCATTCGAATGATATAATCCCGCACTCCTCCTTCTCCATTATACCTCATGGAGAAAAGCTCCTTAATCAGGGCGCTCTTCTCAACATTAGAAGAGACCCTATACCTCTGGAAGATACTATCTATGAACTCTCATGTCATGGTCGTGTCCGCAATCTGCTCAGCAGGTGATCTAGTATCGACCTCCTGATGGTCAAATAGCATAGCCTATTTGACCTTTCCTAGGTCTCCATAGCTGCCTTATCAGCTTCTGAGCTGACATCTGTGAGTGGAGGAGGGCACTCGGTATGCATGGCCAGGCTGATGTCCGTAATATCCAACCCGAACTCCACGTCCTTCTTCCACTTTTTGTAGTTACAATCATTTAAGGTTTCGATAGTGACGGTATTGTTGTTCACTGAAAAGGTGACTGAAAAATAGAAAAGACAATGTCAAAATCAGTATAAATGCAGGATAACAGCGATACTTTAAGCATTAAATAGTATCTCTACTGAAAATTTTGTCACACATATTATGAAAACCCCTGTGGGATGAATACATAATATATGTAACTATACCTCCACACATAAATGCGATCAGAGTACAAACCATCAACTCTCATGATACTACCACCTGTGGGTGAATAGATCATTTAATAAGCAGTCTTCCTCTATCAAATGCTTTTATGTACATCTCAAAATCTCATATAAGGTCAACACCTGTGGGCAGAATAACTGAATATGAGATCAGAGACATCCCCAAATAGGTAAGTGATACAATCTAAATACTGACTCGAAAGGCCATTGTGGTGACTACAATCTTATCAGTACCCAAAAAATATAACAAACACAAGGGATACAACTTTGTGTCATCCTCACATTCTATATCGATATATTGCATATGAAAATTAATTATAAATGTAAAAACTAAATGCACAGTCAAATAATTACATGCTAAAACTGAAAACATTGTCTTTAAGCTTTATTTGAGATTTTCATTTAAAAATTCTCAATAAGAGTGTCCATCGTACTTTTCTAAATACCGAACCTACCACACGAGACATAAAATTTTAAGTGTCTCCCTTATGTGCTATTCAGAGTATGAAAATGCACTCAAAATCAGCTTTAAAACCTTGTCTGGAATTTAATTACCATCGTAATAAATCTAGAAAAATTGGAAAATCACTTTAAAAAATTCCTGGACCTAAAAACTGACCCAAAAAAGCCCGGGATAACTTTATGGGAATTTCTGAAATTTTTTATTTTTTTCTGTTAGGTACTGTTCACGTCCATACGGCTGACGTGTCCCGCCACGTCACTGCGTGTGGTGGGAGGGAGTGTGGGCAACACGCGCTCGCTGATGTGCGCCAGATGCTTTTGGCATGTGCACGTCACGAGCCCCCACTCGCAGACACTAGGCTACTGTGCAGCGCGTGAACCGCACGTGCCGCCACATGTCCTGCATTGACCGATGCCATGTGGACAAACCAGATGGGTGCGTGCGACGCATGCACCCGCTTTCCCAGGCCAGTGGGAGAGTTGGCCACGTCCTACGCATGCGTACGTTTTTGTCTTCTCCAACACCGAAGGTAATTTTCAACATCCCGGAGGTCCGTTTTTTGCTCCGTTTTGCCCGTCTTTAACTCGATTTTTATGGCTAACCTTATGTATACCACTTATACGTAATTACTTACGCAAAAAAACAAAAAACTGAGTCAAAATGGAGAAAAACCATATGAGATGAAAAATTGAAAAACCTTTGTTTCCGAAAATCCGATCACGTAACCGCTCTGATACCACGTGTAATACGTAGAATAACCCTTATTATGTACCTAGGATTAGTCGTGAAAGGATTAAAAATGAAGAAATGCGGAATACCTGCTTTCAATTCCATCCCATTTTTTGAGGTTGTTTCCAACTGCCAAATGAGCTCGAATCTCCCTAGGACCTTTATAGATAATGTTCACTGGCACGTGGTCAAAGTCTTTCTGTAGTTTTCCTCAAAACACGAGCCCTCTTAACGAGTCAGAGTTATGAATACTTGTGAATGACTTGAGCAACTGCAGGAGACCATAACCAATTTATATAACTTCTATATCGGGCTTCTCCATTACAAGGCCGATATGAACCAAGTCCATACTAAAAGGAATCTATTTTCCATCCGAACTTTGACCCATTAATCTAGATCATTTATTAGGCCACTGTATTACCTTTATTTGGATCAAATTGCGTAATATAACCGATAATTTATTGAAAAACTAAAATAACAATTAATAACTATCCATAGGAAAAATTATAAAATTGCCCCTAAGAGAAAATTTGTCTTACACTTTATAGAAGGAGAGGACCTCAATCGCTAGCCTCACAATCGAGCGAGCAAGGCGGGAAAAGTTTTCAAAAATAGAAAAATCAAGGGTAAAAAGGTCTAATCAGTAGAGAGAAGGTGGAGAGAAAAGGTCAGTAGAGAGAAATGTAACAGTGAAATTTGGTTATGAATATTTTACGTTTATTAATATTGGATTTGGTTTTCGTATAGTATTGATATGGGTAAATATTAGTTATTATCTTAGATAATCTAATATTTATAATATAGTTAATTAAATTTTGTAGATTTGTAAAATATCTCTCTACATATTATGCTATATAATTTTTAATTTTATATAAATATAGTTTTCAAAATTTATAATAATATTCATTTATTAATATTATTTTGACATATTTTAAATATAAACAATAACTATAATTAATATAAAAATGATGATTTAATTATTATACATAATTAATGGTAATGTAAAGTACTTAAAATGTTATAACTTTATAAAGACTAATTATGTTAAAACATCAAATAGAAAGAATAATAAAATTTAATGACTTCATAAGTATTACAAAAAGAGTTCGTATTGAGTAGCACAATTAAGTAGAAACAAAACTTGAAACAAAAACATTTATAGTTAAAAGTTATATATTATATGCACTACTTAATATGTGAACTAAATATAAACGAAACTAAAAGAATAAAATATGAAAAATCTACAATTTCATTTAATCGAATATATGGTCAAATCACATTGAGTCTAATTCTTAGTTAGTACAAAATTTCATTATTGAAAGGATTATCATCATCACTATTATTCAAATTCATTGTACCATGATATATCAATACTTTTCTATCCAAAATAATCTTCCAAGTCACTCTCATCTATCAAAGTTAATTCCTCAAAAACTCAATTCACTAAAAGATCGATATGGTTAAGGCAAATTGAATTTATAGAACTACTTGTTTTATTAAGAGTTTTAGTAAATAAATAAAATAAAATTATTAAAAAAATTACAAGATATTATATTCAACGTAATAATAATAACAACACAACTTTCTCGAATCTTTAAATTGTATCGATCAAAGATCAAGTTGTTCAATCTTTTGTATTCCAATCAATTCCTTTTCTTGGAATGATTGAATTCAAATGTACTCCAATTCCTTACACACGCTGTTGCGCTTACACGTTGACTCAAATTTTGAATTACAAATCTTTGTAATTTTAGAACACCACTGTAAGACGATAAAAGTTATCTTATAAATAAAATTAAGTGATGACTAATTTCTTACAAGTAACATAAATAGAAAATATATATTGTAATTAACACCCCACTCCCATCTGACACATGCCCTTACGTCCATTAAACATTTGAACACATGCCCAATGGAAGTAGTGCGCTAGAGCTATCACATCACTTAACATGACATCATATTTAAAACACAAATACTTAATGTCTAAAACTCAATTCCTCATTTTCATTCCATAAAACGTAATTTACATCATAGCATTACATACATCATCCATATATATACATAATAGAAAGCTCATCAGAGTCTACAACTATATTTTCACAATATGCTATATGAATGAGGAATTATACAAATCTATCTATATCCTTCAGTCTCAACTGACTGACCTTTGAGCCATTTCTTCTATCCAAAAACATAAGAACTACTCTTCTTTTAGAGCACCTTAGCAACTAAGTCTCCTTTCTCATACCTGAAAAGTCAACATTGCAATTTTGACGAGTTTTGCGAAGTCAGTAAGCTACCTATCATCGATGACTCACTCATACCAAACATAGAATAGTTCACAATTCACATTCAATTTGCAGATAAGTGTTAGCACATATGACACATTACTTCACCAATCATCATGTAGTATCAAATATCACTTTGTTCACTTATTTCACATTTAAAATAGTTCAAACAATCTATTCGATCATTTAAAACATACGTATCAAATATATATATACAGTGCTTATAGAGCTCACTTTTAATTATTACGTTGTTGTGACCGAGTGCCTTTTTCACTGTTCCATATCCATTATGGATACTAGGCTCATTAATAACTATTTTGTATCTGTTAGTGATACGGAACTCATTATATATAGTCAGCTAGAGGCTCTTATCACATTATGAGCTTTAAGCTCTTTTTTCGTTGGCAGCTCCGGTCACAACTGTCTTTATCTTATCATGCACTCATATAGTGAAATGCATCAAATCTCATATATCAATCAGTCAGATATATTCACTTTACACATTCACTTTCACATATCATCGAACCTATATCTGGCATTCAACAAACATGTTGAGTACAGTTATTTATGTTAAATTCATATACAATGAGCACTTCCAATATGATTTTTATGCATCAAATCCAGAATCAACACATTCATATCAATAATAATTCAATACAGAAATTTAAACAAAACAATTAATCAATGTGAGACCATCTAGGTCACTCATAGTATGCTCTAGTTAGCTATTGCTTTGATGTCCCGGCAATGTCTGGATGCGGTCGCTCAATTTGCGCTTCTATATCATGTAACACATACACATTTACTCATTACTAATTGCACAATCATATAAGTACTCATTTATGTACTTATATATACATGTTATGTACAATGTATACTTAATGACAATCCCGAGTATATTTCCTTAATTCACATCTCATAATCATTCAACATCACCTTTCAATCATTCTTTAATACCTACTACACTTTACTCACTTTAATCACCTAATCCATCATCAACTAGATTCATTCAAGATCTTATTCAAGCCTAATTACACCATAAGGAAGTACCTTAACATTAGTTAGTTCAAACATCACTCAAAAGACAACTTTTTACTTCATATGCTAGTCCACAATCGTGGGGCACCTTCCCACAATCGTGACAGAAGCCATAGCAACTGGCCATAATCGTAGGGTGAGGACCACCATCGTGACAGAATTTCAAATTTTCCAGGCCACAATTGTGGGGTGAAAGCCACGATTATGCCCTGTATTTTCTTCCTCCATTCTCATGAATTAAACATATATATACTAACATCAATTTCACACAAAATTTTCTAGTATTCACATCCATTTATGCAACTTCATTATATGCTAATTCAACTACCATATTAGTTGCATTAAAATCGACAAAACTTTACTCATTTAATTTATCATCAATCACTTAACCTCATTTATTCTTGAAATCCTATCATACATGCATTTCTAACTTCCTCCTTACTATATTCATGACATCTCATACAAAGTTAGTCACTTCTACTTCATTTTTATCTCAATATCAACCATAAAGCAATTTGTACCTTAAGGTTCATCATTCATATATCAAAATAGAACATATTATCTTCATTTTCTAGTTTACTAAATCCTTACTCCTTCCTATTCCAAGAGCATTATTAAACACCTTTCTTAACTGTAAATTCCTTTTTCCATTATACCCTTAATTCACAACCTAATTTATCCATAATATAGCCTATACTCATGAATTTCATATTCTTAAAATAAGAACATAACACATATATTCATTCATCAATTCCTACCTTCATTATCAACACAAAATAGGACATAATCACATCTCTTCATTTTTTAACTTTCAACACTCATTCAAACACTATTTCCACACCCATTTTATCTTAAAAACATCTTTACTATAACTCATAATATATTGTTAATCACAAACACAAAACCAACCATAATTATATCCATTTATTCCTCAACATTTTTGATCATTTTCATACGTCATTTACACTATAAACCTATCCTAAAAACATCGTTATAACACTTTATAATTTATTATTCATCATATACATAAAATCAAGACATCAATATTCTCATTTCTTCACCCACGATGCACATATATTGATCATTATTTTTATAATCATTTAATATCAAAATAATCACCATATTTATTCCACTTACAGCTACCTATGAAGATTAACATGCTTCTTACTTGTTTAACTTCAAGGTCTTCAAATCACACATGGGTGAATAAATGGCATAGTGTCATTTACCAAATGTCCATTTTCTATAGGTCTCCACTTTGTCCTCTTTAATAACTAGTCCATTTATCTCTAATTTCCAATCCAATTTTCTCCCAATTTTCTGTGACACATGTAATAAAATCCTAATACCACTTATCAATAATTTCTACTGCTATTTGACACTTATTTCTATTACTATTTGTCAATTGTCTTGCCATTTGGCATTTTTCCTAATCTAAAAATACTCAAAATTTTAGAAATTTCCTAAATTTTCACCAAAGATTCTAAATCAATATTTATACTCACCAAATGAATTTTCAAGACATATAATCCATAATTCACATCATAATCACATTAAAATCATTTGTACCTAGTAATTGTCAAATGAGTGCATAAACAGTCATTGTAATGTGTGCAAGAATCAAATTCACATGTATGTTTGCTATATTAAGCATGAGCATGAAATGCACTTCCTACTTTCTCATTGTTATTTCTCATGTACAGTTATTCTGGGGTTCTAACCCTTAGCATGGGAAAACAAGATGTTATAATTCTCCCCTCTTTAAGAAATTTGTCCTCGAAATTCTTACTTAACTGTTCGAATAAATGGGGATATTGTTTCCTCATGCGCTCCTCTATTTTCTATAAAGCCTCCTTGCTCGAGTGATTCTTCCAAAGGACTTTCACCAATGGAATTACTCGGTTTCTCAACTATCTCGTCTGATATCCCATTATCTTGATCGGCTCCTCAATATAACTCAAATTACTCACTATTTCATTCTCTTGAGCCGGTAACACATGCATCAGATCAGATCGATACCTCCTAAGCATACTCATATGAAACACATTGTGTATATGAGACATTTCAATCAGTAAGGCTAATTTGTATGCTAATGGTCCAATCCTCTCAATGATCTCAAATGAACCAATATATCTAGGGCTCAGCTTACCCTTTTTTATCGAACCTCAGTGCTCCTTGCCAAGGTGACACTTTAAAAAACGCTTTGTCTCCTACTCTGTATTCCATATCCCTTCGGTGCTGATCCACATAACTCTTTTGTCTATCTTGAGCTACTTTAATTTTACTTCAGATTAGTTTCACTTTATCCACAGTATCTTATACCAGTTTTGGGCCTTCTACCATTCTCAGACCCTCTTCATCCCAATACAGAGACGAACGACATTTTTTACCATACAATGCCTCATACATCGCCATTTTGATACTACTGTGATAATGGTTATTGTATTGTAAATTCAATCAAGGCTATATATTGATTCCATGCTCCTTGAAACTCCAACATACATGCCCTGAGCATATCGTCGACAGTCTTAATTATCCTCTCACTCTGTCCATCAGATTGAGGATGAAATGAAGTACTGAAGTTCAAGTTCGTACCTAGAGCTGACTGTAAACTCTTCCAAAATCTCGAAGTAAATCTAGGATCCTGATCTGATACAATGGACACTGGAACCCATATAGCCTCACTACTTCGTTCACATGCCTCCGGGCTAACTAATCTAGTGAATTATTCTCTCTCACTGGTAATAAATGGACTGACTTTGTCAATCGATCCACCACAAACCATATAACATTATATTGCCTCAGAGTTTTTGGTAATCTCATAATGAAATCCATCGAAATTTGTTCCCATTTCTACTCTAGAATAGGTAAAGAATGTAGCTTCCCAACTGGAGCCTGATGCTCAGCCTTAATCTGCTGACAAGTTAAACACTTAGCAACATATTCCATTACTTACTTCTTCATCCCTGGCCACCAGAAATATTACTTCAGTGTTTTATACATCTTGTTGGTACCAGGAAGCATAGTAATCTCCTTTCTCAATTCATCAATATTAAGCACACATAATCTCTGCTTCAACCACAGTGTCTCATCTCTCAATTCAAATTCAGAATCCAAATTCACTTTCAACTTCTCAATAAGCTTCACCATTTTAGGATCTTTACTTTAAACTTTTCTAATTTTGTCATGCAATATTGGTTTCAGCTTTAGCATAGCTATCAATGCCTTATTCTGCTCTAAATTTAACTCAACGTTTAATGCTTTCAATTGAACTAGGCTTGGTAACCTCGATATCCAAATTTGAGCCACACTGCTATTTGATTTTCTACTCAAAGCATCATCTACCACATTAGCTTTTCCCCAATGATACGTAATCTTGCAGTTATAATCTTTTAACGGTTCTATCCATCTTCTTTGTCTCATATTCAATTCTTTTTGACTCAACAAATATTTTAAACTCTTATAATTAGTATATATCTGGAAAGTTTCTTCATATAGATAGTGACTACATATCTTTAGAGAAAAAACCACTGTAGCAAGTTCTAAATCATATATCGGATAATTAATCTCATGAGACCTTAATTGTCTCAATGCATATGCTATCACTTTGCCATATTGCACCAGTACACATCCGAATCCTTGATGTGAAGCATCACTATATACCACTTAACCTCCAGTTTCGGATGGAATAGTCAATACTGGTGTTGTAGTTAACTAATGCTTCAGATCCTCAAAACTCCTATGACATTCATCATTCCATCTGAAAGACAAATTCTTCCTTAGAAGTTTTGTCAAAGGGGTTGAAATCAATGAGAACCCCTCGACAAACCTTTAGTAATATCCAGCTAATCATAGGAAACTTCAGATCTTAGACATATTTTTCGGAGCATCCCACTTCATTACTGCCTCTATCTTTTTTGAATCCACTTGTATGCCTTACCCAGTTACTATATGAACAAGAAACACTACTTGATCTAGCCAAAATTCATACTTACTGAATTTGTTATATGACTGTTTCTTCCTATGATCTGTAAAATTATTCTCAAGTGCTCATCATGCTCTTCTCTACTCCTCAAATACACTAAAATTTTATCAATAAATACTATCATAAAACGATCTAGGTAGGGTTGAAACACCTTATTCATCAAAGCCATTTATGCAGTTGGGGTATTAGTCAAACCAAACAGCATTACTAAAACCTCCCATACCTACTCCTGAATGCACTTTTCGACACATCAGCCTCTGCTATCTTCAACTGACAGTACCCAGATCTTAAGTTCAACTTAGTGAACACTCGAGCTCCCTACAGCTGATCAAGCAAATCATCAATTCTAGGAAATAGGTACTTGTTCTTCACTGTTACCTAATTCAGTTTCCTATAATTGATGCACAATCTCAGAATCTCATCTTTCTTCTTTACAAACAAAACTGGGGCTCCCCATGGTGATACACTAGGTTTGATGAAACCCTTTTCCAACAACTCTTGCAATTGAGCCTTTAATTCCTTTAGTTCTACATGTGCCATCCTATATGGAGGAATAGATATAGAAGCAGCACCTAGAACTAAATCGATCATAAACTCCGTTTCCCTATCTGGAGGTAAACCAAGTAACTTGGCGGGAAACACATCTAAGAATTCTCTAATAACAGAAATGTCTTGCACATCTTGCTCAGTTTAAGTATAAACTACGTGGGCCAGATAAGCCTCACATCCTCCTCTAACCAATCTCAGTACACTCATAAATGAAATCAGTCTAGCTGGCACTGCTTGATTAACACCTCGGAATATTGCTCTCAGTTAATTAGGAGATTCTAATATTACCTCCTTAGTATAGCAGCTCATAATAAACCTATGAGCAATAAGCCATTCCATGCCTAGAATAATATCTATCTCCCTTAACTGTAATACAATCAAATTTGATTCCAATTCTGCCTGATCAACCTGAATTATACACCTCGTATAAACTTCTCCTATTACTGTTGTACTGCCTATCAATGTACTCACCTCTAATCCATGTTTCAATAATTCTCTATCATAATGCAGCCTAGATGCCAGATGCAATGCATTAAAAAAATGCATAGATCTAAGATCTAACAATGCAAAAACTTTATAAATAAAGATATGCAACACACCTGCAACTACATCTGGAGAGTTCTGATCCTCCTATCTGGTCATTGCATAAGCTCTGGCCTGAGACTACAGTTGGTTGCTCTGCACCTCAGTCCTAACAGTAGGACTCCTAGAATTCACTCTGCCTCTACCACAACCTCTTCTTCTAGACCCACTAGCTCGGCTCTACTGGACTGTTATTCCTGTTACCACTCTTTCTCTCTTTCCAAATTGTATTCCATAAACTGTGGGATAGTCTCTGATCTAATGTTCAAAAGAGCTGCATCATAGGCAAGCTCTAGACAATTTCTTGCATTCACCACTGTGCTTCTTCCCACAATGCTGACAATTAGGTAGATGTCCCGATACTGCACCTCTTCCACTACCAGACTGTACAAAACTACGCCTATGTCTAAACCCTGACTGTTTTGATCTAGCCAGTGGTCGAAAAGATCTGATTTGGCACTTACTAAACCTTCTGCCAGAACCACCCTGAGATTCACTAGGCCTCTTCATTCTTGTCTGTATTCTAATTGATCATCTCTTAACAGTTGCTCTATTCGAATCAAAGTAGCTTGTAGTTCTGTAAAACTACCCAAATTAGAAATGGCTCACCTCGTCCGTATTTCCATATTCAGCCTATCTTCGAATCTCCCACACTTGTCTTCCTCTGTAGGAATCAGGGTAGTAGCATACCCCATCAGTTCATTGAACTTTATCTCATATTCTGCCACAGAGAGATTACCCTACTTTAGATCTAGAAATTCTTTCATCTTTCTGTCCAGATAGATCTTGGGTATATAATTCTCCTTGAAGACCTTTAGAAAGTCTTCCCACTTAAAGTTACAAGGCCTAGTGGTACTGCCTAGAACAGTTTTTCACCATTGGTATACTAGACCTTGTAGTAAGGAAACTGCATAGTCGAACTTGTCGTCTGACTCGCAGTCCATCTATGACACGACCCGCCTTTTTGGACCGTGTTGGCACTAGGGGATGGGTAGGCTTAATGCCACCAAAACCAGTAGTAAGCCTCACTTTCCTATATTTATATGCGACTTTGTTCATTATTTACAAAAATGCCCCTCTTGTATTGGTTCTTTCAAAATCCGCTCATACAATTTCCTGTGACAACCGAAAAAGTGTCAAACATCATTAATTTGATGTCACCAAAACTTATAATTCACTGTCCTGGTTTTAATAACATTAGTCTCTACTGTACCAGGTAAATCAGATACCGGGTGTTACATCAAAGTTATCTTGTATCGGAATTAATATGTTTTGATACTACTTATGATCTATTTAATCATAGGTCATTTAATCAGTAGTCATTGGACATAGCATGAACTATATAGAGGTAGTTGTGTGATTAAGATAGGATTCATCACTATAAAGTAATTAGGGAGAATGTTTAGTTATTCTCGATTAGTATTGATTCAAGAAATCCTTAGCCAAAGTATAATGATATTTTGTAAATAGTTTACAAATGTCCTCAATTTAATCGATAGCTAATAGTGGAAAATTAATATGATTGGACTCAAAATAGAGTAGACATTAATTCCAGGCTCTATATCTAATCGGAACATTATATGATGAAAGGATTGAATTATACGAAAAAATCATGCACAGAAAGGTTAGTCAAAGCCACTTTGACATTCCTAAATATTTGGGTGGTCATGTACGACCAATCTTGATCTATGATTATAAATTGTTTAATTGGAGAATTAAAGATAATTTAAAAGGATTTTTAATTTATCTAATTCTAATTGTGAATAAAATTAGAATTTATAACCATTGCCAACATATTTGAGAACTTAATGGGTCTCACATATAGAATGAGTTGAAGAGAACAAAGTTAATTTAATCAAGTTGGACTTGATTGTAAAGTTGAGAAACTTTATGATTAAATATGAGAT
>JAOTAY010003701.1:0-15662 GCA_025629805.1 Erythroxylum baracoense
AAATATGATATTTATTTTTAATTTTTATTTAATGTATAATTATTATTAGTAATAAGATATTTATTTTATTAAAAAATCAAAATTATAATAAAAGTTAAAGTAATCAAAAAGTTTAAAAATATTTGAAAGAGAGGGAGGGGCGGTTTTTAATTTTTCCAATATTAGCCGGTATTTAGCCGGTATTTATAATACCGACCGGTACCAACCGGTATTGGCCGGTATCGACCGGTATTTAAACCCGGTACCAGAATTAAGATTTCGGTTCCGTTGTCGGGCCGGTACGGTACGGTACATACCGTCTAGTACCGGCCGATACGAAACGGAATTCAAAATACTGGTTGTAGCCCAAAAGAATGCTTTTGTTTCATGAATTTCATTCATAAATTAAGATACATAGAACTTGAACAAAAAATAAAAAAAGTTACAATTTGTCTATATCATATTCTTAGTACAATTGTTAATTGATATTAGTATCCTCAGTAATATTACTTCTATCACATTTGTCCTATATTGTCCTATATTTTAGTTATGGCACTTAGATTCGTTCAATTATGTTACAAACAAACTAAATAATTATCAACGTAAAAAAAATACCACATTTTATATAATTTTATATATTATATTAAAGTCTAAATTTAATAATGAGTCAAGTCAATTATGAGAATATTTAAATCCACTTTGATGTTTCTTATGGGCTGCATGTTTCTTATGGGCTGCCTAAATTTGATCTGAATCTCAACCAGGCTTAATTCATACCATTCAAATACAAATTTTATTAAGACCGGAATGACCTGAAACTCACCTAAAACTCAAATCACTCAATGGTAAGAGGCGTGCAGTTTGATGCAACAAAACCTTGAGGTCTCGAGTTTGAGTACCAAAGAGGACAATACCAAGGTTGTGGTCGCGTGCAAACTTGAGGTATGCGGGGCCCAGTTCGTACCGGTACGCAAAACACGGACCCAACAACTAGTCTAGCGGACTGATATGATAAGAAAAATTAGTCGGTGATATTATTAAGTCCAGCATAATAATGAGACATGAAAAACTTAATTAGCTTCAACACTAAGTCAAGCAAACTAATATAACAAAAAAGTTAACTAGCATTGAATTGAGGAACTATTAAAGCTAGTTAAACATTCCTTTCTTATCCAAGCCCTCTATCTCTCAGAAGCTAGTTTTAACCTTGCCAGTATCCATTTCAGTTATGGATTTCATAAACTTATACCATAACTGAAACACATCCTTCATACACGAACAAACTTTCCTTTCCCTTCCTCTAACTAGTGCTCTACTATAGTATTCTTCTTTCCTCATCTCTAGTATCATTCTTCTCTTCCTCTCTCTCTTTCTTCCTTCCTCTCCTTACTCCTCCTCATTAATAGAACAATCTTACTAACCAGGGAGCTTTTCTTCCTTGCAACATTCCTGCCTTCCTTCTTTTCCTTAATCGCAATTAAATTTTAAAACTACTCTATGCCAAAGCTACTTTTGTCTCCTTACGAAAAAAAAACTATTACAAATGATAACTTAGGTTTTAAGAAAATAAATGAGATGACTTTCCTTCCCCTCCCTTATGTAAAGGCAAAGTAGCTAGATCCTTTAATCCCTCCAATCTTAAGCAAAAACCTTTGTCAAAGAACGAGAAATTTATGGTTGAAGAAACTCCTAGCTCCACTTTGCAATATACCCCAAGAAGATGATTATTAGAAAACCCACTAGAAGAATGAGATTATAAAAAGCTCATTTGCTCCTTTGTCTTCTTCTTTAAATACTTTTTTGGTGTTCTGAGCAACCCTAGGGTTTTTCTGGAGTCAAAAAGGTTCGAAAAATCCCTTGAAACTTGACTTTTTTCTTTGTTTACTCGTCTAAGCCTTTTGTCACGATCGTATGGGCAGAGTCTTGAGCTTCTGTCATGATCGTGCCATATTGGCCACAATCGTGGGCTGTCTTTAGTGCTTCTGTCATGATCATAGCCTTATACCACGATCGTAGGGCATTGTTTTGGCCCAAGTTTCTCAAAAACTTTCTTCATTCTTCGATATTGACCCTAAAATACTAACAAACACATCACAGTACCTCAAAGACAGAATAATTAAGCTCAAAGACTTGACTAACCCATAAAAACATTTAAACACAATTAATTAACAAACTAACACAATTCTAGATTAAACACATACTAAACAATTAAATTAACACTTAAATACATAACAAACAAAGCCCTAAAATATGATGCAATTCACACTTATCAACATTCTCACATTTAAACATTTGCTTGTCCTCAAGCAAATAAAACAACAATCACATAACACACAATGCAGTAATGAGATAATGGCTCCAACTTCATGAAATAAATTTAATTTAAAACATAATCCTTCAAGTTATATCAAATCATTAGCATGCAAAATTTGTGTCTAGGAGCTTTGAACTAAATATACAACTTAATCTAGATCCAAGTGTTAATTTATTTACCCTTTGCAATTGCCCACACACATTAATAATTCTTTGATCATTCAGACTCTATAACTATTCCTAAGTACATTTTCATGAAAAGTCAAGCTATTACAAGTTCAATAGGTTTTTTATTATAATTTTTTAATTTATTTATTTAAATAGGAACCTAGTCTTTTACTCAGAGACAAACATTGGTGATGAATGTTGATCTGGTTACTTGACTAAGTTATTTTTATTAACTGCTTGGTTGAAACGTCATTATAGTTTTTTGACGCAGAGGTACACATTTGTGATGAATGTCGATCTGATTACTCAGCTATATCACGTTCTCAATTGGCTACTAGCTCTATTCATAACTCAAAGGCCAGCAGAACAGTTATTTATTTAGCAACATGATGATTTTTTTACCTACCTTATTGCTTAAGCTATTCGTTTCCATGAAAAATACTAGTAAAGCTACCTAAGTTAAAAGGCCTCAAATTATGAATGAATGTAACAATTTAGAGGGTGACAAACTTGCATTAAATCCTAACTAAACTGCATATTTAGCCAAATACCCCAATTCACTAATTTTGCGAGCTAATGCTTCTACACATCCTAATAAACTATGTTCAAAATTAAATCAATTTCAATCCATTTAAGCCGTTGACACATTGACACAATTCATAAAATGCAACATAATACTATCATACGATATGCAAAATTCACATTTAAAGAAAAACACATGACCCTCCCCACACTTGGACAACACATTTTCCTTAATGTGAGAAGGGGATAAACAAACACAAAAGGAAAGAAGAAACACAAATTAAAGTAAAACAAAGATAAAAATGAAGACTAAATTGAAAAAGAAAGAAAGGGGATAGACAAGTCTCGTGGTGATAGAGGCGGGGATGGTATTGGAGATGGCAATTAAACGCCCTGAATCTCAAAATAGCAATGGATCCAACGTATATCCTGGCTCTGACATCATTGAGTTCGGGCCATCTCTTTCATCATTCTGGAGTTCTTCACAAGTGTATCCGTAATTACCTTGTTGTTTGCAAAGATTATATCTAGTACTTTCTTCTAGCCCGGTTCATCTGTTTCTTCTTCCTCCTCAGACTCTTCACTCGTTGAGTCCTCTTCTGCCTGCTGAGGTGGTGCTCTACTCAAACTTGCGTGACTTGCCCTGATCCTAACATGTGTCTTTTGACTAATATCCTATAGTTCCATGTTATGAGACTTAAGGATTTCATCACATTATAGATGATGATGATTTAGGAAGTATGGGAGATGGACAGTTAAACTACTACAGTATACGCCATAATATTTAGCAATGGAAAAAACTAGGTACCTCATGCGTAAATTATTGCTCCTTTTGCACGGAATCGCAATAATAACGCTCGACATATGTGTGGATGTGCACACTAGAATACTGTGATCCATGCACCACAACATAAAGAGTTCCTTTGTTAAGCACTTGTTGGTTTCTGATTTATCAAAAACCAGTTAACACATGAATTTGTGCAATAGCAAGTGCTCGTGGGTCCTTATTATGTTGTTGTACGCATTTTTGGCATCGAATTGCTTTAAACCAGTGAGCTCATTCCAATAGCAAGAAGCATGAAAATCATCGTGCTGATCGATAATCGAAGATTTGGGGAACTAACACATATCACACCTAATTTTGATATTTAGTTCATAGGCTCGTCCCTTTAACCTAAACCACATTTCTCTAGGGTTCCTAGGTTCATAGGAAAGGGAAGTAAAGAATTCTAGGGTGATCCTGATAAATAGGAAATTAGAAGTGTATGAATTTTCCCATTAAATTCTTTCCGCTAAGTTTTTTACCCTATCACGTAGTTCTAGTCTATCAAGTGTATTAGAATCAAAATATTTAGGGACTGCAATTTGTTTAGAATTGAGGGATTGAAAACAAATACGTTCTTCCTCTATGTAGATCGGGAAAGGTGCTCCGAAGTTCGCCGCTTTGTTCCTTCTCCCTTGTCCTGAGACTTGATTTCATCCTGATGATTGATTCTGCCTGGCTGATTGCTTAAAGCGCAGCATATTGGCTTTTTAGTTGGTAGAAGTTGGAAGAATTTTGGAAGTTTAAAATTTGGTAGAAAGAAGTGAGAGTGTTTGGAGGTTTCAAATCTAGAGCGATAAAGTAAAGATAAAAGTGAGTGAAAAAAATGAAGTTAGAACTTATTATATATGTGGTTAAAGGGTAAAATGGTAAAATGTTACTTTAAAAATCACGTGTCCCTATCTTGCCATGCCGCAAGCCACGATATTTCCACCAATTTCTTTTATTTTTTCTACTTTTTTCTTCTCCACTTCCTCGAAATCACTTCTTAACTATTTATGGCCCTTTCACATCTCCTTGTTTATTTCCTCGATCATCTAATTCATGTTGAAGTCCTCTGCCTTCTCGATTTTATTTGGAAATGAAACAACCTAGCTACAGAATTCAAACTATTTAAAAATCAAGGGAAATAACATCAAGTTAACATTCCATGGGCTACCTACCATGCAACTCTTCTTTTAATGTCAGTAGCTCAACACACTATCCTTGAAAACTCAGCCGGGATCAATTATGAGTGGCTTACTTCCACCTTTCTCATTTAACATCAGTTTTGTAGTCTGTGAGTAAGCTCAAATTGCAAAATGATCAGAAGGACAATATTAATGCAGTTGAGAAAACCAATTAAGCTTAGTAATGTCCTTCTTTCTAACAAACTGTTAATAAAATAGGGAATAACAAAACTTCCTGAATCTTCCATCGAGTCCAACAATTTGTCTTGTAAGAAGGTGAGTTTCTCTCTTTCCTCCTTAATCACCCTCGTCTCCTCTGCTTTTTCTGCTTCACGAACAGAGACTTTTATAGCTTCATCAAACTCGATGTGTATTGTCATCTATTCTTCGTCCTTTTGTTCTTTAAAAGATTCGAACACATCAATTATCTTGAATGAGCTACTCCCCTAAGAATTCTTTAATGCATCATTCATGTTGAATGTTATTTGGTCATCATTAATCGGAAGGATAAGGTTCTTTTCATGGACATCTACCAAAGTTTTTTCAATGTTCACAAATGGTATATCAAGAAATGGTGAATAAAAGGGAGGGTTGGCATTCTTTTCTTCATACGCTTTCATCGTCTCTTGGTCTTTAATAAGGTGGGGTTTAGTTTGGTTTTCCACTGGTCCTTCTGGCTCTCCCCCATTCTTAGGTGCGATAGCCTCATATTGCTCTCTTTGATGTATTTCCATATCACTTAGAGAGTCTTCCACACTTCCCTTACAAAATTCACAAGAAAGTTGTCTCACTTGAATCTCCAGATTGTGAATAGAAGCGACATAATTTTTCGTTACTTGGTCGAATTGCTCTTGTAGTCTCTTCTGACTTTCCTCTTGGCTAGAAAACATTCTCTTCTAGTTGTCTTCCATGTCTATGAGCTTATCTATGATTTTTTCCAATTTGGAATCCTATGAACTGGACTCATCTTGCTGAAATTCAGATAGGTCTTGATGTCGTAAGTGAGTCCTTACATTATTGGACCAATAAAAATCTGAGTGGTTCTGTCACCTCGTAGTGTACATGTTCCAATAAGGATCGTTACTTCCCAAACCATACTGTGTCTTCTCGTAATTCATAAAAGTTCTTTGCTCCCTTTAATATCTATCTTCCATCATCGTTCTTTTCATTTCTTATTTTTATCTAGCTCTTCAGATGTCTCATTTCTCATTCTAAGATGTTTTGCTGCATCTCTACTTTACGTTTTAAACTTCTTCTTTTCTTTTTTTTATTTGATTATTTAAAATGAAAGATAAAGAAAAGGCATTAGACTAAAGAACTAAACTATTCGCCTCCCTGAAAACGGCGTCAAAAAGTTGATCGCAATTTTCTGATATGAGTAAGTTTTAATATTTAACCTCGATATTCTACAAGCGTATGGGCCGTTCATGTAGTAGCCAAGGTGTCCATCCCACAAGGAGGGCTAATCTAATCCTAAACTCTAAAGTTGAAACAAATTGCACAAATTCAACTGTAACTAAGCTAAAGCAATAACGCAATTCAATCAATCAATTCAACTTAAGAATTAATCACGAAATATTAACAAATCAGCAAATTGCAATGCATACACCAAGAATCAACCTAAGGAACTACCAATTGAGAGAAAGGGGAAATTTTTGCCTATGTTTAACACTAACCTAATTAATTATGAAATGTCAGATTATTAGTCCTAGACTATCCTAGAGTTGATTACTCTCTTTCGAGTTATAACCAAAAGTCTTAAATTATAAACCCTAATTAGATTATGGAAAATTGAAATTTCTCAATTCACAATTTATCTAAACCCTAATTAGATTTGAAGTTTCCACTAGACTACCAGAACATATGTGAGATCTCTCGTTACATAATTACCGATTTGATTGATTTCTCGTTCTTAATAAATTACTTGACTCTTGTTAGCCCAATTTAATTATTTTTCATCTGTTCACCCTCTCAGTCTATTACTGATTTATAAAAATGCAAAAAACAATTACAATGAATCCAATTCACATAAACAATCAGATTTTTATTGAATCAAAGATAAAAATAACCTGAAGGTGAGTTATGACAATCTTCAACATTCATAAATCCTATCGCAACAGCTATTCCAATTCTATACATAGATAAAAATGGAAATACATTAGAAAATAGATCTGAATGGATGATAGAGGCAGCAATGACGGGAGAACTCCCGTTCCGGGAAATACTTCATATAGGCATCTTCTCCACATCTCTCTTCCTTTGTCTCTTTCACAATCTCTCTACGAACTCTCTCTAGGGTTTTGTGATGGTGGCTGATGCAAAAAGCTTCTTTGTCTTCTTCTTTAAATACTTTTTTTGTTTCCTGAGCAGCCCGAGGATTTTTCTAGGGTTAAAAAGATTCGAAAAATCCCTTGAAACTTGACACTTTTCCTTGTTTACGCATCTGCCTGATATAGGCCACAATCGTGGCCTTGCATGCTATGATCGTGACGTACATCTAAGCCTTCTATCACGATTATAGCAATCAGGCCACGATTGTGGATAGTGTCTTGAGCTTTTGTCACCATGATCGTCGGCTATCTCTAGTGCTTTCGTCATGATCGTGGCCCATATGCCACGATCATAGGGCATTATTTCGACCCAAGTGTCTCTGAAACTTTCTCCATTCTTTGATATTGACCCTGAAACACTAACAAACACATCAAGGTACCTCAAAGACATAATAATTAAGCTTAAAGACTTGACTAACCTATAAAAACACAATTAATTAACAAACTAACACAATTCTAGACTAAACACATACTAAACGATTAAATTAACACTCAAATACATAACAAACTAAGCCCTAAAATATGATGCAATTCACACTTATCAAATATTCAAAAGCAGTGAGAAACAAAATCAAAGGCTATTCAGAAAGCTATTTAACGCAATCAAGTTGCACATTGTCACATTTGGAGACAAAATGTAGATAGATTCTAGTCTTATCACAATATGGAACTAATGTCTATTTTATATACTTAGAAGTTTGATTTATGATGTATTGCTTTTCTGGTTGTTATGTTGTCCCACTTAAAATGATGAAATGGTTTATACTTGTAAAACCTTGATATTGCATTTCATGGCTTAATTTAATTCATAATTTTTTCAAAAAAGTAAACAATAACAATCCTCTCAAAAGGATAAATCATAATAGCCTAAGATGTTGAGATTTTAAAAGAAGGTGCCAAAGGAAGGGATTGCAGGAGATTCTAACCTCAAAATATAATCATATTCTATTTAAGTTTTACAGTGAATATGGAGCCAATAAAATAGTGGAAGAAGGACCTTGGCATATTTACAACATTTCACTATTTCGTTACTTTTGGAGACCTAGACTAAAATTGGACAGAATTAAACATGAAAATATTCCATTGTGGGAAAATTATTCATAACATACTGCTTAAATATTGGTCCACCAAGGGGTTAAATAACTATGTGGAAAAGAATAAGATTTACTAGAAAATGCATAAATGTTAAGCTCAATAAATATCTTGTAGAAATTATTCTTATATTAAGGCTAGGAGAAGGAGGAGAGCTGGTTAAAGACAGTCCATGTAATTTACACCTAGATACCTACTTTAAAACAGTAAGGAAAATGTGGATACCAACAGGAAAAAGGTTTGAAAGAGGGAACTACGATGAATTGATGAGTATAGAGTTTAGAAGCTAAGAAGAAAGCATGAATATGGAGGTACACAAGTGAAGGGATAAAGGGAATCATAAAAAAAATTGCAGCTAGGAGGAAGACTTGGGGAAACCAAACAAAAAAGAATATCATGAAGATAATGAAAAAATAGGTGATTAAGCAAATGCAAATAATACAGTAGAGTCAAGAGTCTCAATTAACAAGAAAACAAATATTGGATTCAAAGAGGATTAAAGTAACAAGAAAAGGAGATCAAGTGGGAAGTTAAACCAAAGAGTCCTAAATCCTTAAATTTTAAACTATGAACATAATAGTTTAGAATTAAAGGGATATGAATAACCCTAAGAAGCTAGAGGTTATCTACGATTTTGTCTAGGAAACAAAGTCCTTTTTGCTATGATTGATTAAAACTAAAATAAATGAAGAATATTAAGAAGCTTCATACATTAGGTAGTCATTAGTTATTCATACCAATCCATAACCATCAAAATTATAGAATTATTATTGTAGCGTATGACAGAAGAATAGTAAAAGTCAAACTGGAAGAATCAGGTGATCAGATGCTGCACCTAACTATGGATGTCTTGTAAGACAAATATACTTTCTTAGCGACTTTAGTGTATAGTGTAAACCTAATCTTCCAAAGTAAATATTCGTGGTAAAGGTTACAATCTATCAACACGACAATACCAGGACCTTAGATCATTCTAGGGGACTTCAAGAACATAATAATGGTTTGGCAAATAACTTTTACCTAAAAATGTAAATTGATTAATAGTGATTTGGCAAACAACTCTTGCCTATGTCCACTCCTAATCTTTGTATAATCTTTCTCAATAAAATCTTCTTCCTATGCGAAGAGGAACCTTAATCTCACTTGGAACACTCTCAAGTACAATATCCAACACCCAAAAAAGAACTACAACTAAAAAAACTTCTCATTTATTCACTTTATAGCTCCAAACATTCTCACTCATATAAATATGACAAATAATTCTTAAATAATTTAAAACTCTTTGAAATGTGGGTATACAACACCCAAAACCTTTTTTATGTTAAAATAATGAGAAAATATCTATTTATAATGTTTTAGGACCATTTCTAGTCATTTAAGTCGTGAATTAGCTATTACATTGACTATCTCCAATGCACTGGTCCACTAGCATACATTAAAAACTCTAGCTTCACTAGTTAGTCAACTAGTAGACATATTGGTCTACATGTTGGATAACCATTACATCAACCAATGTTACAGGAAACTTATGGTACATTAAATTTAAACAATTTAACCTATGTTGGTACTACTAACATTATAGGTCAACGAATCACCCCAAAAAACATAATTTTAACACCTTCAAATAGTCAAACTCAATTTCATTAATGCTATTATAAATTAAACTTCCCAAAAATGTTCCTCAGTCTTTGTTTGAAAGATCAAGAGGCTTTTATATTCATAACAAAAACTTCAATGCCTCTTAGTGAATGGAAAGAATTATGTAATGAAGTAAAGTGAAAATTTTATGCATGGTGAGCCTTTTGTATCATGAAATTAACAAAGTGAAATTGTAAATAATAATTCAAAATGTAATATGATGTTGATAAGCCTTAATCTTCTTTTGTTCTTAGTTTGATATTCATTTTAATAGTTACAAACTTCAACTTCTCTTTTTCAACTTCATAAGCTATCTTTTTGAGTTTATAACTTTTTTTTCTTATATTGCTCTTCACCAAAATAATAAACTCACTAGTAGTAATTTTATATTTTTATCATCAAAACAAAGATTGGAACCTCCCTTGATTCAACAATCTATCCCTTTTTTATGGTGAAAAAATATTTGTGATATCAGATAATAATAATAATAAAATTAAGCAATGATTAGCCCCCCTTTAATTTATCATTAAAAAATAATTAAATATACAATGATGACAACAACAACAATAACAACAACATCCATTAGAAATCATAGTTCAATATGAATAGAATAATCATATCAAGAAAAAAAGAGATATTTAAAATACGTGAAGATAACATAAATTTACTCAAGCATATCATATAAAGTGTTAGAAATATAAAAATGACAAAACAATCACTCCCCTTGAATGTTATCACTCACCCTAAATCTAATATCATCAATATTTCTCCCCCTTTTTGGAATCATCAAAAAAAAATCAATAAACTAAAAATGCATAATATAAAGTGTCATGCATTAAACTAACTTAGTAAAAAAGATTAAGTTAATCAAGATTGGCAAACTTTCTCACTAAAGACTGCTAATGAATATTTAAAAAATCAAAACAAAAGGTAAATTTTGATAGAGAAATTGTAATTATGTTTAATTTGAAAAATCCCTAATTTCATATTGCAACTATGTTAAAAGATTCAATTAAAGCACCAAGGGCAAGTCTTGACAAAATTAGAGGTTGAAATTGTGATAAATAAAAACATAATTACAATATCAAACTATCAATTTCATAAAAGAATGTATAACTATGAAACTCTTTAATTTATAAAATATAAACAAGAAAAAAATCCAAAATATCAAAATTGAACGAAATTAAAGATGTATCAAAATAATTGAAAGGGAAACAAACTTGACTCCTTTAACAATTTAACTATAAAGGAATCAATTTGAAAAGGAATTATTTATTGGAAGATATAAACAAAAATTATAAGAATATAAGAAAAAAGATAAAGTAGAGACTAAAAACAAGAGGAGTGGTAAGCCATATGACTTGGCTGGTTGACCAGTATTGGTGTTTTAGAAAGAAGAAAGAGTAAGCAATGGAGGCATGGTGAAAAAGCATGGTTTGGTTAAAGCATTGATCTATTGGTTGATTAGTGGAGTATATTGGTTACCACTGAGGGTATTTGGTTGGTCAGTAAGTAAGATCAAAATCTCTGTAAACTCTCGGGGGAGAAAAGGAGTCTCAAAATTAGGGACATTAGTTAACGATTGAAGAATATTGGTTAACTAATGTGGCTATTTGGGTGGCCAAACAAGCAACCAGACCATAATCAAACTTACTGGAACTGTAAATTTTCTTGGAAAAGGGAACTTTGGTCTATTTCTTGAATACATTATTCAACCAATGTGAGTAACTGAGTGAAAATTCAAGTGACCAAATAAAAACAAGCTCACTAGAAAAGCAAAACACATGATTTTTAGATACATTGGTCAACCACTCTAAGATATTGGTTAACTAGTGTGTTCAAAAAAACTATTAAAAAATTTGAAACTCAAATTTAAACATCAAAACACTTAATGAGTCATGGTAATATCAATTAAGAATTATTAAAAACCTTAAAAGAGACTTCAAACATATAAAAACAATTAAAAAAATGAAAGGGGATCTTTATCATATAAAATTTCCATCAAACATATCTAATTCTCTTCTAATTCAGCAAAATCTTATCCTTATCTAATGATTTAGAATTATTGCCCAATTAATATAAATTATATCTTAATAATCTTAAGTTGTATATAGTATTTAATTATAGGTACTAAGGTCCACATATTAAAACTATTATTAAACAACTTATTCTTAATTCAAACTTAAACAATGATCATTAAAAGTCTATACTTAAATTGACACATAAAGGCAAGTTATCACATATTTATTACCTCATGTTGAACATTACTTATTAGAGATTTGAATGATGTTTCATTTTAAGTTTACAATTTATTAGAGGCTTCTTGTCATCCTCACTAGGTTTTTAAAAATGTTTCTTTTGAGGAGTCTCTTATCATTCTTATCTCGTTAAGGACAAACTTCTCCACATTCTACAAAAACATTTTGAAGAGTTTTCTAAACATGATAGGGTAGATTCATTAAGGGAAAGGCATAAATTATTCAAAAAATAAAAACTCAATTCAATGAATACCATTTATATTTCTTATCATTTGGTCTTTTATAATCCTACAAAAACAAGTTAATGAATGTGTTTTAGGAAGTCAAATAAGTTTAGTCCTTTGATTGTTAGGCTACTTCTTCTTTTCAACTTATACTTTTAAAGGTTTCCTTGACATTCTTTTTTCAAGAAAATAAAACTATCAACATGTCCATACTTGCAACAAAAATGACCTACCATGTTATAAAAGTGATGATGATACATATGATGCGTGTCAAATGCACAAAAAATTAAAACCTAACTCCACACAACTAAACTTGTAGTAGTAGTTAAAAAGGATCATATCCACAGAGAGTGCGTGAATAAGTTTCGTATTGAACTAATAATGTAATGAAATGGAGAGAAGGTGTAACATCCCATTATCCCATGGTCAAGGTTGGAACCCTAGGATACTATATATGCGAGTTTATTGAGAATTTAGAAATACATTTTAGGCATCATATGGCATACTCATACAAATGAATAATGTTGTCACTTACGAAAATAATTGGACATGCATTCATTGACATTTTCCAGGTATAGGTGAATTTTAATGTGATTAAAATGTGAATTGGGGATTATTTGTACTAAAATTTGAATTGGTATGTATTAGAATTAATTTCACATTTTTGGTGACATTTCGGATATTTTGAAAATTTATCGAAAAATGTGGGGTATTTTAGACTAGGGAAAAATGTAGAAATAAAAAAAGGAAGTCTGACATTTGGTAGCTTAGATGAAGGACAAATGGACCTATTAAGGTGTGACAAGTGGACAAATGGTAGCATAATTAGTGGACAAATGTAATACATGCATTGGAGACATGTGTCAAGACTCAAAAGAGACACCTAGTCATGTTTTGGGCAAGAAACATTTTTGCATTTGTTAAACTTTCTCGTTGTTTCACCCATCACCGAAGCCACCCACTCCTCCTTCATGTTCAGCCACCACCAAAACACCATGCATGTCCATTCTTGTGTATTTGGTTTTTGATTAATACATCAACATTACACCTTACAAAACAAAAGCTGAATCACTTCAGCCCATTTGAGGTTTTCAGTTGTCTCTCTCTATCTTTGGCTCTCTCCACCGAAAACTCATTAACTTCTGAAATTTTGTTAAAGAGTTTGAAGTGTAAAACAAGTTATTCTTGAAGTTGATGATGTTTTAATGTTTGTGAACGGATGCATGCATAAGTTGTGTAGAAGTGATGAAGGAGTTAAATGAAGATGAGTGAAGTAGAAAATGTGCAAAAAGTGTGAGAAATGATAGAGAAATGATAGAATTTGGGCAATGAAGTGTGTTGGAGTATATTATATGCAGTGTTTTACTGAACATATATCTGTATTTTGGCTATAACTTGATTTGTGAATATCCAAATCAGATGAATTTTGATTTAGAGTAAACTAGAAACATATGGCTCATGAAGGAATCAAATTTGAATCAAATTTGAAATCTTTCCTTAAGAGTCTTGAAATTTGACTTGAAGTTGAGTTCTGACAAAGGCTGCAGCACTACCCTTGACAGAAATTATGTCCTGTTTTTTCGAATAAACTGTATTGATGTAGGCCGAATCAGATAAATTTGTCTTCATAAAAGATGTATCTTATTCCCTTATCTTTCTATGGGTATAAATTTTGTAATTTTTAGATATCGTAATTGAGAGATATGAGTTTTACAAATTTGAGTGAACTAATCCTTCAATCATGCAATAGCCAAAATTTTGAATGTGCACAATCTGTAGTATTTTGAGCATACCTCATGGAATATTGAACTAAATTGAATAAGTTTTGTTGAGTTTGAAACTTAAGGAATAGAGGAACATTTTATAAGAAGAACTTATTGTTTAAAAACGTCAATTTCTGTGTCAAAATAATCATACATATTAGACCCAAAATCTGCCTGAGAAAATCTGGAGAAAAATGCAGGCAAAGGATTGTGGGCAGCATTTGTTTTTTATGGAAATGTTTTGATTATGCAATAGTTGAACAAACCAATGCTAGGGTATTTTCATATGAGTTATTAAGGTTTAAGCTAGCTTAAATGAATTTAGTTGATGTTGAATGGAAGGATTAAAGTGAGTAAAGTGTATTAGGGATTAAAGAATGATTGAAAGGTGTTATAAAATGATTATAAAATGTAATAAAGAAACATACCCGAGAATTTGTCGTTGAACATGCATAATACATGACACATACATAAATGTACTTATGACTGATTATTCATATGAAAATGAACATGAGTGACACATAAATGTATGTGATTGCATATAGAGGAGCACGTTGAGCGACCGCTTCCAGACATTACCGGGACTTCAAAGCAATAAGCATAAGGGAGCATTTGCGAGTAACCTAAGATGGCTCACCTTAATTGTTCGTTTAATTTTGAATTGAATTGATATGTGATGTTGTGTACTGAATTCTGGACACAAAATGTCCGAGGCATTTGATGCATGAATAACACGTTGGAAGTGTTTCTTCAATGTGAATGTGAATTGATATGTGATGTTGTGTACTGAATTCTGAACATAAAATATCCGAGGCGTTTGATGCATGAATAACACATTAGAAGTGTTCCTTGAATGTGAATGTGATAGACTATATGTTCTCAACTTATATGTTGAATGCCGGACCAAGTCCGATGACCAATGTGAATGAGAAAGTAAATGTAAATACAATAGATTGAATATGATGTTTGAAAATCTGATATGCATTTATTCCATGAATGCATAAAATATAAAGGTAGTTGTGACTGGAGTCACTAGTGAAAAAGAGCTTAAAGCTCAGATATCCATGGTAAGAGCCTATGGCTCAATTTGTATGATAGAACCTAGTATCCACAATGGATATGGGATAGTATGATAGAGCCCAATATCCACAACGAATACGGGACAGTGAAAAAGGCACTCAGTCACACTAACGTAATAAAATGAATTTGAGTCTCATAAACATTGCATACACATATGATATGAATAACTTGAGCAATTGCAATGTTTTGAGAACTTGTATTGTATGAAATGTGTGAATGCTTATTGATGAATATGTCTTGCATGATTATAAGGAAAGGATTAAATGTATGGATTTTTGAAATGGGACAATTATGTACAAAGTG
>JAOTAY010003749.1:0-15658 GCA_025629805.1 Erythroxylum baracoense
ACATGATGACATAAGCCTAATACAATTCATGGAATGTAAATCACATTACATAAACAATATACATGCATATTTAAAAGCATATGGCAAAATATATTATTAATAAGTTAGAATGTCAATACAAAAGTCACATATCAACATTGGCCTAGGGCACCCTACCAACATAGTGACCATGCCAATCGACTGTTTTACTCACCGAAGGTGCCCAAAGAGCTGTTTTGTCCACCGATGGTGCCTAACGAACTTGCCACTAGCCACCTTACCAATTGGCTATTTTACTGACAGAAGTTGCCTAGCGACCTTGCCAATAGACTGTTTTGCCTACCAAATGTGCCCTATGAGTTGTTTTTCCCGCAGAAGGGGCCTACTGGCTATGCCAATGGGTTGTTTTCTCATCGAAGGTGTCTAGCGATCGTGACAACAAGCTGTTTTTCCCATAGAAGGTGCCTAGTGACTTTGACAAAGAGCTGTTTTACCCACCGAAGGTGCCCAACAAGGTGCTTAGACAACGTGCAAACGGGTTGTTTTCCCCACAGAAGGTGCCTTGTGACCAAGCGAACGGGTTGAATTTCCCATCGAGGATGCCTAGCGATCTTGTCAATGGACTGTTTTACCCACCAAAGATACTCAACTAGCAATCTTTCCGACCAAAGGTGCCCAACAAATGTGGCAAAGGGTGGTTTTTCCCACTGATCGTGCATAGTGACCATGTCAATAAGCTATTTTTCCAAGTGAAGATACCCAACTGACTGTTTTGCCCACTGAGGGTGCCTAGCAATCATGCCAATGGGTTGCTTTGCCCATTGAAGGTGCCCAATAAACTGTTTTTCCCACCAATGGTGCCTAGCGAATGTGCCAACAGGCTCTTTTGCCCACTAAGGGTGCCTAGCGACCATACAAATAGGCTCCATTTATTGGATCACTTATGACCAGAGTATTCACAATACGCAGCGAAATGGACCATCCTAGAGAACAAGAAGTATAACCGAAAATCACAACACGTACGAAATTACCTCTTGACGCAGATTGGTATTTGTTTTTCTAATTTGTAGACGTTGCAGTGCACGAATGTCCTCTACCGGTATCTACACGAGGATGAACGATCTGGGTAGTAGCTAATGTGTGCTAGCACATTCCAAAATACTTTTTGAATGTTGCATAATTTTTCCCTCAGAAGAAAAGCGAACAGCCAGGGCTAGGTGGCTAGGGTTTTCGTATCATCTCTAAAGAGACCTAAGTTCTCTATTTATAGAGAAACCCTAATCCCTATTCCTATTAGGAATAAGAATTTCATAATCCTAAACCCATTAAGATTATGGAATCCCAATAATTTTCAGCCCATATTATATTTTATATAATAAAAGCCCGACAACTTAATTCAATCTAGCCTAATAAATATATCCACATACATTTATTCAGTGCCTAATAAATTAGGCCCAAGAGAATAAGCCCAGATCACATCACTCTCTATGTATAAGCTCATTTGATGTTGGCAATGGGCTTGGTCACACTCCAACGCCCATAAGTCATAAGCGGCCTCTAGCAAGACATTATAACTACCTAAATCAAATGAGGATCGTAATCCGATTTAACCTGTAACCATGGTTACAAACTCAGTCCCTTTGTAACACGATATCAAGATTAATCACAAGGCAGGTACATGTCAACCTTAGATTAATCATAGTTTCTTAATTCCCAAGTTAACTGACTATAACAAATGACATTGAAAACTCCTCATCAATTCATTTGAGCACGGTGTCAAGAAGCCCAAATGATATCTCTCCCATTTAAGAGAGGTACAAATCTCATCTATGTCATTCACATCCCTCTGTATGATTCATTTAATGTCCAACGTAAGACTACTTGTTATCCGGTTAAAGATAACTTAGTTTAATGTCAACACACTGAATTCCTCATGTAGGGAACTATGTCACTTCAGGTCATAGGACTAAAATCAAACCATATTGAGAATCACTAATGACATGAAACCATGTAGTGTTCTCTTTACGGGTCGGTCTAATATATGTTCTCTAACATATATCTTTGTTTTTGATTTGATAACTCATATTCATGATCACTAAAATGTGATCATCAATCAGAAAACATACTAGTCTTAATTCATTATCGTTCCACCAATAACGATCAACCGGGGATAGTTTAGAATAGTATTATAATACTTATGGTTTTACTATCAAGTCATATACTTGATGACATAAGCCTAATACTATTCATGGAAAGTAAATCACATTACATAAACAGTATTCATGCATATATAAAAGATATCTCAAAATATATTATTAATAAGTCAGAATGTCAGTACAAAAGTCACATATGTCTATTGGCCTAGGGCACACTACTAACATAAAGTAGGTCGTTACTTTAATCTTACAACATACATATTAGCATTTGCTTATTATGAACCACAATCATGAATGGTGAACTCATATGTGTTTCATTATAATTCTTGATATGAGCAGAATAGATTTTTACAGAGTAGTAATCCAATGTCTACATGTTGGAATTATTAATTGAAACATGTATCAAGGAACATTCGCTCAAATAAAGAGTTTATAGTGATATCATCACTTCTAGATGTTTTATGGAAATTGGTGATTAAACTGGAGCCAGAAGTTTGCTGGACTAGCTACCCATCAAGTCTTAACACCAAGATGAGATCTTGTGTATTAATCACCATATAGAGTAAAATGGGAGATCTAGAAAGAAAAATCAACATAAGGGTAAAATGGTAATTTTACCATTTATTGTGCAGAAGGCTATAATATGGTTCATATTGGAGTTTACAATTAAACATCTTATTTAAAACATGTGTTCTCATAATATTTAGTAATTCAGGAGTTCAACTAATTGTCTTTAGTGAAATGACATTTAGTTAATAAGCTGGAATTAATTCTAACGAGATAAAATTAATTCTGGGCTTATTGGAGCTTGAATTATATAAGTCCAATTAGATTCGCCATTTGGCTTCTAGGAAGGTTATCAAGCAAAATAAGAAATACAAATAGAGATTTTAAAGCATATGATTGAATGTTGGGCTTACTTTAATTATAAGCCCAAATGAACATTTAGAAATGGACTAGACTTTGGTTTAATTTGATTAATTAAATTAAATTAAAGTTATTAAAGATAAAAGCAGGTGGATTTTCGGTTTTAAAGGGCTAAATGTTCAGCTGCACATTTAACATTGGTTTGCTACATTTAAGATGGTTTCTAACATGCTTTATCATCATTAAATGGAGTTATAACCTTATCATTAAATGGTTTAATGGTTGTCTTTTAATGATAGCATGTAACCATTTAGCATTCATTGGATTAAAGAAGAAAGAGGTGCATTTGATGGACCCTCTTCCTTCTTTCATCACAAAACCGAAAATGAGATGTATCATTTTAGGTTATTGGTCTTTTCATATAGCCATCTTAAAACAAATGAGAAGAGTCTCATTTATTGGCTTCTTTATGATTGATTAAGGAAGGATGTGATGCATTGGATGAACTTAACTTCTTTCTTTAAAGCTTAACCGAAATTGAGAGAGATAATACAAGGGATTGTTGAATTTTTATCTCTCTCTCCCATATCTTACATGAGATAGCCGAAATTTACATGAGAGGTGTCTTATCTTTTGTTTCTTTTTCTAAGGCAAAATCTCTTCATGTTTTCTTCTCCTTTCCCACCAAATGATCTTGTTAACCAAGGTATCTAAGGAGAACAAGTGGTAGATCAGATTGGTCGAGGATACAATAACGAGAAGAGTATACATCACCTAGGAAAGGATACATTGCTGAGGATAGGATAGCACAACGAGGAGTTAAAGTTGCAGCAAAGGAGTCGGTATAATTCAACCATCTTGTTCTTACATTAAATATTTTCCTTATACCGTATCATGTATGGCTTGGCATGTTTATTTAGTTATATTTCTTCCGCTAAAATTTGATTTTAAAAAAAAAATTAAAATCTGCCGTTTTCACCAAATCTTGCATGCTTAAGTTTTCGATCCAACAACTATAGCCTTTTTACTTAAAAGCACACATTTATGATACGTGATGGTTTGGTTACTCAGCTATATCACATTCTTAACTGGCTACTAACTCTATTCATAACCCGAATGTTAGCAGAATATTTATTTATTTAGCAAACATGATTTTTTTATTGCCTACCTTGTTGCTTTAGCTACTCGTTTCCATGATAAATACTAGTAAGCTATTTAAGTCAAAAGACCTCAAATTATGAATGAATGTGACAATTACAAACTCACACTAAATTTTAATTAAGATGCATATTTAGCCAAAGACCATAATTCACTAATTTTGTGAGCTAATGATTCTTCATAACCTAATAGACTATATTCAAAATTAAATCAATTCTAATCCATCTAAGTCATTGACATATTCACAAAATGCAACCTAAAAACTATCATACAAGAAGAAAAATCATGCTCAAAGTAAAGCACATAACCTTCCCTATACTTAAACAACACATTGTCCTCAATGTGAGAAGGGGACTAATAAACACGTAACGAAAGAAGAAACATAAATTAAAATAAAACAAAAAATAAAAATGAAGAATAAATTTAAAAAGAAAGGGGGTTAGAACAAAGCCTTATGATAATGGAGGTGGGGATGGTGTTGAAGGTGGCAATTGAACGCCCTGAGCCTCGAAATAATGATGGATACCACGTGTGTCTCGGCTCTGACGTCATTAAGTTCAATCCATATCCTCCATCCTTCTAGATTTCTCTGCAAGTGTATATGTAATTACCTTGGTATTTGCGGAGATTGTATCCAATACTTTCTTCTAGCTCTGCTCTTCTATTTCTTCTTCTTCCTTAGATTCCTTGCTAGTCGAATCCTCTTCTTATTATTGTCATGCACTTGAATTCGCTTGACTAGTCCTACCTTTGACGTGTGTCTTGGCACTAATATCCCGAAGTTCCATATTATGGGATTTTAGAATTTTAGCTCGCCATAGATGATGATGGTTCATGAATTCAGAACAGTAGATTGTGAGTCCGTTGCACTCAACTCTATAGTGATTAGCTATGGTCAAAACCAAGTAGCCTATTCCTAAGTTATTTCTCCTTTTAGTTCTAGCAACAATAATGGCGTTAAAGATGTGAGTGGTTGTGCAAACTAGGATGCTATGATCCATGCACCACAACATAAAAAATTCTTTTGTCTAACACTTGTTGGTTTCTATTTTGTCAAACACGGTTTGACACATAAACTTGTGCATCAACAAGTATTTGCGGCTCCTAATGATGTTATTATGTGTGTTCTTAGTGTTGAAATGCTCTAACCCAGTTAGTTCAGTCTAGTAAGGATGACACGGAAATCATCATACTGATCCACTACGGATGACTCAGGGAAACCACAAATCTCATACAAAGTTTCATAATCAAGCCCAAAAATTTATCCCTACAACCTAAACCACAATTCCCTTGGTTTGTTGGATTCCTACTAAAAGGATGTAAAAAACTCTAAGGTAAGTTCTTCGTAAAAAGGGAATTGAAATTGAATGAACTGACCCAATTGAATTTTTCTGCTAAACTTTCGATATTGTCTCACAATTCTAATCTATCTAAAGTTTCAAAATGAAAATACTTTGGAACCATAATTTGTTTATTACGAAGAGAATGACAACAGGTACCTTCCTCATTTGAGAAGATCGGGAAAGGTGCTTCGTAATCAGTCGCCCTGTTTCTTTTCCCTAGTCCCAAGATTTAGTTTCACCCCACTGATTGATCGCTCCTTACTGTTTGCTTGATGCGCAGCATACTGGCTTGCGAGTTGATAGAAGTTAGAAGAAATTTGAAAGTTTGAAACTTAGGTAGAGAGAACTGAGAGTGTTTGGAGGTTAAAAGCTTAGAGAAATAAAGTAAAAATGAAAGTGAGTGAAAAAATGAAGTTAGAAATGAATATATAGGTGATTAGAGGGTAAAATGGTAAAAAATGAAAATGACATTCACATGCCACTATTTTTATCCTGCCACAGGCCAAGATCGTCGCTTAACATTCCACCAAATTTTTTATTTTTATGTTTTATCATTTTTTCCTTTTTTTCACTTTCTAAAGTCACTTGTTAACTCTTTATGGCCCTTTCACCTCTCTTAGTGTACCTCATCGATCATCAAATTCATATCAAAGTCTTATGCCTTCCTGATTTTATTTGGAAAAAAATAATCATAACTACGTAATTCAAACTTTCTAAAAAAACAATCAAAGAAAAAAATTCCAAAGGTTGCCTCCCATGCAACGCTTCTTTTAACGTCGATAGTTCAACACTCTTTTTTCTCTTTTTGCTGACAGTGGTTCAAATGAATGGTGCAATGGTAATGCATTTACTGGTCTCATAATTTGCATATGAGCTACCATGTTATGGATTCCTCCTGCCTTGTGATTCTCCTTCCTTCGCTTTCTTCTACACGATCGTTTTTTCCTGAATGCATTCCCAAGATCCTTAATATCTTTGAGGTTCGGTTTCCTTTATATTAGTTAGAGGTAAAAGAGAAATGTTGTCTTTCTTTGACACTTTCAAGGTTATTTGTTGCTTTCCTCCCCTCATAGTTAGTTCACCCCCATCAACATCAATTACAGCAGTGGCCAGGAATGATCGTCCAAGGACTATAGAGGTTTCTACATCTTCTCTAATATCTAATGTATAGAAGTTTGTGAGAAAAGTAAATTCATCAATTTGTACTTGCACCTCCTTAATAATCATCTTCAATTCATGAACTGTTCTATCGGTCAGTTTTACTAACATCTTTATTGGTTCTAACTCTCCTAACCTAGCTTCTGACTAAAGGTATGGGGCATCATATTAATACTTGCTCCCAAATCTACAAATGCCCTGTCTATGTTGACTCCATTGATACTGCAAGGAATGTAAAAATCCCATGGGTCCTCTTTCTTCTATGCTATGTTAGGGTTTTCTTCTGCTATATGCACCTTAACCCTCTTCTTAACTTATTCCTTTAGTGTGAGCCTCATTTGTAGTCGTTCCGTTATGTCCCCAACCTTGTTTGTTTCAACCTCCTTAAAATTCCTCATTGTCCTATTTGAAATTGACTTCCGCTGAGCTAGAATAGGGTATGGAATTTCAAGTTGAGGTTCTTTGATTGGCTCAATTATGAGTTCACTTGGAAGGAATTTCATAATTACTTGTCCTTTTCCTTCATCTCTATCTTCCTTCACATGTTCAAGTTCCTTTTCCTAGGTCTGAGTGATGGCCATGATCCGTTCCTTTGGGTTAGAATTAGTATTGCTAGGTAGACTACCTACATTTCTAGAAGACAAAGCATTAGCAAGTTGACCTACCTGAACTTTCAAGTTATGGATGGATGTGGCATGGTTCTTCATAATCTGATCAAACTTTGCCTCCATCCTCTTTTGACTTTCCTCTTGGCCGAAAAACATTCTATTTTGATTCTCTTGTTGAGTTGCCAGTTTAGACCCTAAAACATTCATCAACTTGTCCATTTTGCTCTCTATAGATCCGAGTTAGTCTTACTAAAATCTAGGAGGTTCTTGCGGTCTTGCTTGGCCACCTGTATTGTTTGTCTCAGTGAAGTTAGGGTGATTCTTCCACCCAGGGTTATAGGTGTTAGAGTAGGGATTGTTGCCCCCTCCTCGTCCATATTAAGCTTCTATATAATTCACTTGCTTTAGATTGCTTTCGTTCATCAAGTAACAATCCACGATATCATAGTCCATTTTCCCACAGAGTTCACACTTGAGTTGCACGGCTTTCACCGGAGCTGAGGATGAAGCCTTCATGTTGTTGAGCTATCCCATCAAGTTATCAATTTTAGCTTGCATTTCTGTCATTTGATTAACAACTACAATTCCTTTTTACTCACAGAATGTAGTATTTTGTCTACTCTACTCGTTCGTTTGTAGGCAGCTATTACTCGCAATCTCCTCTATTAGCTCTTCTGTTTATCAACCGTCTTTCTCATTAGTGACCCTCTTAAAGCTGCGTCAATCGTGCCTCTCATATATGGGATTACTCCATTATAAAATGTTCATAACAAGAATTCCTTGGGTAAGTTATGGTGTGGGCACTTCTATTGCAAATCCTTGTATCTTTCTCATGCTTCGTAGAATGATTCCCCATCACTTTGCTGGAAGTTGGTAATTTCCTTAATGATCTTAATGGCCTTAGTCAGGGGAAAATATTTGTCTAAGAAAGCACGAACTAGCTAATCCCACGTCGTCACATTGGCTAGCTTAAGGGAATGATACCAAGCCTTTCCTTTATCTCTAAGGGTAAAAGGGAAAGCCTAATTCTAACCGTATCTTCCAACATCTGATGGTACCGAAAGGTATCACAAATTTCAAAGAAGTTCACTATATCTACGTTGGGATCTTTGTTTGTTAGTCCATAAAATTGCATATTATGTTGAAGTACATTTAGGAGGGTTGGTTTGATTTCAAATGATGCTGCATGAACGGGTGGCCTAGCTACTCCTTGGTTAACCACATTGAATCCTAGTTTTATGAAGTCCATAAGGGTCCGTTGTTGACATCTTTGGTTTGTTCCGTGGTCTAAATTTTGCTAAAATTCCTCGGCCATTGTTTATTGTGCAATTTCTTCTTCTTCTTCGCGCCGAGCTTTCCTAATGGTTTATTCTAGTCAAGTGACATCTAAATCTAAGATTTTAGCTGCACGACTCGAACCTTTCATGACTCTTGTGTTCATGCAAGAGCACGATTTTTAAAGTAGAAAAGAAAGATTGAAAACAAAAAAAATTAAAAACTAACTAAATGCCTTAAGTTATAGAACTAAACTAATCACCTCCTCGACAACGGCACCAAAAACTTGATCACGATTTTTCGATATATGTAAGTATTAATATTTAACCTCGATAATTTGCAAGCGTACGGGTCACTAGCATAGTACCTAAGGTGTCGATCCCACAAGGAGGGTTAATCTAATCCTAAAATCTAAGGCCAAAATAATGCACAATATTCAAAATGTAACGAAACTAAAACAGAAATACAATTCACTTAAGTAATTCAATTTAAGAATGAATCACGAAATATTAACAAATTATCAACTGCAATGCACACATTCAAGAATAGACCTAAGGAACTATCAATTGAGTGAAAGGGGAATTTTTACCTATCTTTAACACTAACCTAATTGATTATGAATTATTGGATTATTAGTCTTAGACGATCCTACGGTTGATTACTCTCTCTATAGTTATAACCATTAACCCTAAATTGTAAACCATAACAAGATGATGGAAATTTGCAATCTCTCAATTAACAATCTATCCAAACCCTAATTAGATCTGAAGTTTTCCAATAGGCTACTGGGAACTTATGTGAGATCTCTCTTCATAAAATTACCGATTTGATTAATTTTTTGTTCTTATTAAATCACCTAACTCTCGATAGCCCAATTTAATTATTTTTCATTCGATTCACCCTCTCAGTCTATTATTGAATTATGCAATCTCATAAATTAATCACAAGGAATCCAAATAACATAAAACAATCGGCCTTTTATTAAATCAAGATAAAAACAACTCAAAGGTGAGTTTAGACATCCTCAACATTCACACAATCCTATCATCAACGATTATCCCAATTATATACATTAATAAAATTGAAAATACACAGAACAAAATTTGAATGGATGATGGAGGTAATAACATCGGGAAACCTTTTGTTCCGTGGAGTACTTCGTGTCAGCTTCTTCTCCACGTCTCTCTTCCTTCGTTTCTTTGTCAATCTCTCGATGAACTCTCTCTAAGGTTTCTCAATGGTGGATGATGAAAAAGCTCCCTCATCTTCTTTGTCTTATTCTTTATATATCTTTTTTGTTCTAGGCAGTCTTAGGGTTTCTCTGTGGCTCGAAAGGTCCAAAAACTCCCTCAAAACTTGACTTTTCTGAGTGTTTGCGTGTTTTCCCGATGCAGGCTATGATAGAAGCTATGATTGTGGGCCACATCTGAACCTTCTATCATGATTATGGCAATTAGGCAACAATCGTGGGCTATGTCCTAGGCTTTTGTCACGATCGTGGCCCTAGGCTTTTCTCTAATAATCGTAGCCTACTATGCCACAATCATAGGTCGTTGTTTCAACCTGAGTGTCTCCAAAACTTCTCCATTCTTCGATGTTGACGTTGAAAAACTAACAAACACATCAAGGTAGCTCAAAGATATAATAATTAAGCTCAAAGTCTCGACTAACTTATTAAACATTTAAACATAATTAATTAACAAACTAACACAATTCTAACCTAAACACATACTGAACGATTAAGTTAACACTTAAATAAATATCAAACTAAGCCTAAAACATGATGCAATTCACACTTATTAGACATCACTCGATTAGAACGATTGATTAGGAAAGCTTTACGTAAAGAAGAAGAAGAAATCATGAAAGTAACAATGGCTGAGGAATGTCAGCAAGATTTGGACCAAGAAGTGAACCAAGAACATCAAAAATGGACCCTTATGGACTTCATAAGACTAAGGTTCAATGCGGCTAACTAAGGAGTAGCTAGACCACCTGTACAAGCAACATCTTTTGAAATCAAATTAGCCCTCCTAAACATGCTTCAACAGAACGTGCAGTTCTATAGGCTAACAAATGACGATTATAACGCACATATAATGAACTTCCTTGAAATCTATGATACCTTTCGGTACCATCAAATGTCGAAAGATGCAGTCAAAATTAGGCTCTTTCCTTTTACCCTTAGAGATAGGGCAAAGGCTTGGTATCATTCCCTTAACCCAGCCAATGTCACAACTTGGGATCAGCTAGTTCGTGCCTCTTTAAACAAGTATTTTCCCCTTACTAAAATCACAAAGATTATCAAGGAAATTACCAACTTCCAATAAATTGACGGGGAATCGATTTATGAAACGTGAGAAAGATATAAGGATTTGCAACGAAAATTCCCATACCATAACTTACCTCAGGAATTCTTGTTAAAACATTCTATAATGGAGCAACCCCACATACGAGAGGCACAATTGATACAGCTTCAGGAAGATCAATGATAAGAAAGATAGTAGATGAAGTAGAAGAGCTAATAGAATAGATGGTAAGTAATGGTTGACTATGGATGAACAAGCAAAGTAGACAAACCACTACCTTCTGAGAACAAAAAGGAATTGTGGTTGTCGGTCAAATGACAGAGATGCAAGCTAAAATTGACAACTTAACTCAACAGGTCAACAATATGAAGGCTTCATCCTCAGCTTTGGTAAAAGCTATGCAACTTAAGTGTGAACTCTATGGACAGATGAACCATGATACAGTGGACTAATTCTTGATAAAGGAAAGTGATCTAGAGCAAGTGAATCATATGGGAGCTTAATATGGACGAGGAGGGGGAAAGAATCCCTACTCTAACACATATAACCCGAGGTGGAAGAATCACTCTAATTTCTTGTGGACAAACAATGCTAGAGGATAGTTCATACCTCAAGGATAACCAGGCATCCATCAAGATAAACCAAGCACAATGGAATCCAAGCTGGAAAAGATTTTAGATAACATTGGAGGCATAGAGGATGCACATAGGAGGCTTGAAAGCAAATTCGAGCAAGTCTCTAAGAACCACGCCTCTTCAATACACAATATGAAGGTCCAAGTAGGTCAACTAGCGGACGCAATTTCTACTCAAAATGCAGGAACCCTTCTAAGCAATACTGAGTCTAAGTCAAAGGAACAAATCATGGCCATAACTCAAACCCATGAAAAGAAAATCGAACATACGAAGGAAGATGGAGCTAAGGAAGAAGGACAAATAATTATGGAATTCCATCCAAGTGAGCTCATAATTATTGAACTTCCATACCCTATTCTAGCTTAGTGGAAGTCAATTTGAAGTAGGACGATGAGGAATTCCAGCAAGGTTAAATTAAACAAGGTTGAAAACATAATGGAACATTTACAAACTAAGTTCACACTAAAGGAATCGAACAAGAAGAATTTTAAGGAGTGTATAGCAGAAGAAAACCCTAATATAACACATAAGAAAGAGGACCTAGGGGATTTTTACATTCCTTATAATATCAATGGAGTCAACATAGATAGGGCATTCATAGATTTGGGAGTGAGTATTAGTATAATTCCCTATACCTTTATTCAAACATTAGGTTAGGAGAGTTAGAACCCACAAAGATGCTAGTGAAGAAGGTGGACAGAACATTAATCTACTAAAGGGGATTATTAAAGATGTCCAAGTGTAGATCAATATATTTACCTTCCCTACAGGCTTCTATATATTGGATATTGGAGAAGATGTGGAAACCCTTATGGTCCTTGGACAACCATTCTTGGCTACGGCTCGTTCCATAATTAACATTGATGGGGGTGAACTAACTTTAAGGATCGGAAGCATTAAATAACCTTCAAAGTGTCGAAGAAAGACAATAGTTCTCCCTTACCTCCAACTAATATCAAGAAAACTGAACCTCGAGGACAATGGGAAGATATTGAGGATCCAAGGAATGCATTTAGAAAGAAATGATCGAGAAGAAGAAGGCGAAGGAAGGAGAATCAGAGGGAGAGTGGTATCTATGGTATGGTAGCTCATGTGCAAATTGTAAGATTGATGACTGCATTACAATTACACAATTCACTCAAACCACTTTGAGCACAAAAAAATCATCGAGTTGCCAACGTTAGAAGAAGAGTTGTAAGAGAGGTAACCCATGGTTCGTTAATTTGATGTTATTTCCTTTAATTTTTCTAGATAAGTTGAACTCTGTAGTTAGGTTATTTCATTTCCAAATAAAATCGGGATGGCAGAGGACTTCGACATGAATTTGATGATTGAGGAAGGAAGCAAAAGAGAGGTGAAAGGGCCATAAAGGGTTAAGAAGTGATTTCGGAAAAGTGGAGAAGGACAAAAGAAGACAAAATTTTAAAAATTGGTGGAAAAATTGTAGGCCACGATCGTGGCCTATGAAAGGGTAGAACTGGAACATATGAATTTTGGTTTAATTTTTACCATTTTACACTTCATTCACCTATCTTCATTTCCTACTTCACTTTTTCACTACTCACATTTTAACTTTATCTCTCTAAGTTTATAACCTCCAAATACTCTTACTTCTCTCTACCTAAATTCCTAACTTCCTGTCTGTTTCAACTTCTACCTACTTGAAAGCTAATTTGGCGCGCATTAAGCAATCAGCAAAGTGAGATCAATCATCGAGACGAAACCAAGTCTCAAGACGAGGGAAAAGGAATAGAGCAGCTGACTATGGAGCACATTTCCCTCTCTTCTCAGATGAGGAAGGTACCTACTTTCATTCTCTTCGCAATAAGCAAATTATGGTTCTAAAGTATTTTCATTTTGATACTTTAGATAGATTAGAATTGTATGACAAGGTAAAAAAAATTAGCTGAGATAATTCAATGGGGACAATTTATTTAATTTCAATACCCAGTTTACAAAGAACTTACCTTAGAATTCTTTACATCCCTTTAGTACGAATCCAATAAACCTAGGGTATTGTAGTTTGCGTTGTGGGGTCAACCTTATGAGCTAAATTATGAGACTTTGTATGAAATTTGTGGTTTCCCCTAATCATTCGTAGTTGATCAACAAGATGATTTCTATGTCACCCGTACTGGACTGAACTAATTGGGTTAGAGCGTTTTAACACTAAGAATGCACACAACAACATCATTAGGAGCCACGAACACTTGTTGCTGCATAAATTCATATGTCAAACTATTTTTGATAGAAAGAAAACCAACAAGTGTTCGATGAAGGAACTTTTCATTTTGTGCTACGTGGACCATAGCACCCCAGTTTGCACAACCACCCACATCTTTAACACAATTATTGATACTTGACATAAGAGGGGAAATAACTTAGGAATGGGTTGTTTGTTTTTGGCCATAATTGATTACTATAGAGTTGAGTGTAACGGACTCACAGTCTACAATCCTGAATTTATGAATCGTCATCATCTGTGTCGAGCTGAAATCCTAAAGTCCCATAATATGGAACATTGGGATATTAATGCCAAGACACATGCCAAGATCAGGACCAGTTAAGCAAGTTCAAGTGCTCAGCAACAACAAGAAGAGGATTCGACTAGTGAGGAGTTTGAGGAGGAAAAAGAAACAGAAGAATCAGACTAGAAGAAAGTGCTTGATACAATCTCCGTGAACACCAAGGTTCAGATACATTAGTGGAGAACTCTAAAAGAATGAAGGAGATGGACCAAACACAACAACGTCAGAGACGGGATATACGTCGTATCCATCGTTACTTTAAGGCTCAAGGCATCCAACTGCCACCCCTAACACCATCCCTGCCTCGATCACCGTGAAACTTTGTTCTAACCCTTTTCTTTTAAATTTAGTCTTTATTTTATGTTTGTTTTATTTTGTTTTTACTTTAATTTATATTTCTTCTTCCCATATGTGTTTGTCGCCTCTTTCTCATATTGAGGACAATGTGTTGTTCAAGTGTGGGGAGGGTTATGTGTTTTGCTTTTAAATGTGAATTGTGCATATTGTATGATAGTTTGTTAGGATACATTTTGTGAATCGTGTGAATGTGTCAATTGCTTAGATGGATTGGAATTGACTTAATTTTGAACATAATCTGTTAGGTTGTAAAAGAAATCGTTAGCTCACAAAATTAGTGAATTGGGATCTTTGGCTAAATATACAACTTAATTAGAATTTAGTGTTATTTTTTCACCCTCTAAACTGTCACATTCATTCATAATTTGAGATCTTTTGACTTAAGTATCTTTGCTAGTATTTTTTTAAAGGAAATTAGTAGCTAAAACAACAAGGTAGGCAATAAAAAAATGTGTGTTGATTAATTTTATATAAATTACTATTCCGTTGGCCTTCGGGTTATGAATAGAGCTAGTATCTACTTGAGAATGTGATGTAGCTGAGTAACCAGATCGATAAGCATCACAAATGTGTGCCTTCACGTTAAAAGGCTATAATGACGTTCCAACTAAGTAGCTTAATAAAAAAACATAACTTAGTTGAGTAACTGGATCAACATTCATCACTAATGTTTGCCTCCGCGTAAAAAGACTAAGTCCATTTCATAAAAAGCAAATGAAAATATATATATGTGTTCTAATAAAAACCTACCGAACCTATAATAGCTTTACTTTTATGAAAATGTACTTAAGAGTAGTTATAGTGTTTGAATGACTATAGAATTATTAATGTGTGTGTATAATTGAAAAAGGTAAATAATTTAACACTTAGATCTAGATTAATATGCATATTTTGTTCAAAGCCCCTAGACGCAGATTTTGCTTGCTAATGATTTGATATAACTTAAATGATTAAGTTTAAAATTAAGTTTATTTCATGAAGTTGAAGCCATTGTCTCATTACTGCATTATGTGTTATGTGATTTTGTATGTTTGTTGTTTTGTTTGCTTGAGGACAAGCAAACGTTTAAATGTGGGGACATTGATAAATGTGAATTGCATCTTATTTTAGGGCTTAGTTTGATATGTCACTACAAGAAAACAGTAAATTACAGACGGAAATTACCGACGGAAAAAGCCAAGATACCGTCGGTAAATTTATTTACCGATGGAATAAACCGACGGAAGAAAACGTCGGTGATTCGGCCGTAGCTAAATTCACCGACGAACAATCTTTTACCGTCGGT
>JAOTAY010003769.1:0-15656 GCA_025629805.1 Erythroxylum baracoense
TAAAAATATTGTGAATTACAATTAATGTTTTATTATTCAAATTGATGTGATGCCATGTGGAGTAACTGTAGTGATTGTACGTAGTGCTCCTTTATTATAGGATATGTATCGTAATGACCTACGGGCGTCCCGGTGCGTACCCTACGGTGAGGGGGTGTTACATCTTCAATCCCAGCTGACCGACCTTTGAGCCATTTCATGAGTCTAAAAGCAGTATTAGGTTTCTCTAAATCGTCTTAGACGCTAAGTCTCCTCCCTCGTTCCTGAAAAGCCACGTTACAATTTTGATGAATTTTATAAACTCAATAAGCTAAACATCATCGATGGTTCACTCATGGAAACACGGAACTATTCATAATTTACATTCAATTTACAAATATGTCATAGCATATTTTGAATATCATTACACTATTCATCATATAGCATCAAGTACTATTTTATTCACTTATTTCACATTTCTCATTCAAAACAATTCAAACAACTTAATTCTATCATTTAAAGCATACATATCAAATGTATATATAATGCACATGCGACTCACATTCAATTATTACGTTATTGTGACCAAGTTCTCTCTTAACTGTCCTATATCTGTTGCGGATACTAGGCTTACTGATAAGTGTCTTGTATCTGTTGTGGATAACAGGTTCATTTTACATAATAAGCTATAAGCACTTACTACATTATGAGCTTTAATCTCTTTTTCACTGGGAACTTAGACCACAACTGCCTTTATCTGATCATGCATATCATGTATGAAATGCCTCAAATCAGATATATTCAATCAGTTACTTTTATTCATTTACACAATCACTTTCACATTTTTCATTGGACAATAGTCCGATATTCAACAATCACGTTGAGTACACTTATTTCTGTCAGATTCACATACAATGAGCACTTCCAATGTAATTCTCATACATCGAATGCATCAGATAGCTATTGCCTCGATGTCCGGTAATGTCTGGATGTTGTCGCTCTATTTACACTTCTATATCGTGCAATACACATTTACACACATTACAACTTTGCACAATCACGTAAGTATTCATTTATACACATATGTATATGTGTTATGTACAATTCATGCTCAATTTGACTATTCTAGGTATATTTCCTTAATTCAAATCTCATGATCATTTAAACATCATCTTTCAATCATTTGTTAATACCTAATACCCCTTACTCACTTTAATCACCTAATCCATCATCAACTAGGTTCATTCTAGGCCTCATTTAAGCCTAATTACATTATAAGAAACTACCTTATCATTAATTGTCTCAAACATCACTTAAAAGACAACCTTTCTCTCTTTGTACCTGCCCACCACAATTGTGACAGAAGCTTGTGGAACTGGCCATGATCATGGGGATTCTACCACAATCGTGACAGAACCAAAATATTTCCAGGCCACGATTGTGGGGTCTATGACACGATTGGCCAGCATTTCTTCCAAAAATTCCATACATAATAACATCATTTACAATCTAAACTTTTTTCCAGCATTCATATGCAATTATACAACTTCATTACATGTTAATTCAACTACCATATTGATTACATTAAACTGTTAAAACTCTACTTATTTGATTCATCATCTTTTACATAATCTTATCATACATGAACTCCAAACTTTTCCTACATTCTTTACCTTTCCATACTATATTCAAGACATCCCATTCATAATACATCAATAAACCATCTCTATAATTTATAATTTAGGCTTAATAGCCTCTTCATTTTTCCCCTCGATTTATAATTCAACACATTCACAAAATAAGTCATACAACACTATTAATCATAACCACAAAAATAGAACATCAAACATGTCCATTCATTCATCAATGCCTCAACACACATTCAACTCCATTATCACCTTCACTTTACCGCTAAACTATCATCCTAGTTCTCCTCATTTCAAGAACATAACTCAACATCTTTGTTAACGTAACTTTCACTTTCATTATACCCTTAATTCAAAACTTATAACATCTACATAACAACTCATCACTCATGGTTTTCATACTCTCAAAATAGAACACAAACATATGAATTCATCCATCAATTTATTGCACTCATCCAAACACCATTATAATGATCATTCTACCTCAAAAAACATCTATATAATAATTTATAAATTATTACTCATCATAAACACAAAAATAAGCCACAAAAATATTCATTTATTCATCCACGATTTAATATAAAAATCAACTCCATTTACACTTACAATCTATCTCCAAATGATCATTATAAATGCTTCCATTTAGCCAACCCAAGAATATCATTAATATACTAAAAAAATTAGAACATAAACCTCTTAAGTTTTATACCCACGTTACAGCATATATGTAACTCCATGATCATGATCATTTAATCTCAAATCATTCATCATAAATACTTCATTTATAGCTACCCATGAAGATTAGCATGATACTTACTTGAGTTACTCAAAGCATTTTCAAAATCTCCAAGAAATCTTAGCTTTCTATGCATCACATGATCATCAACATGGAGGTGGAGTAGGTTAGGATTTTTAGTGGCAAGATGATGAAGATAACAAAAATGGAAGTAACAAGTGAAGGATGAGAACAAGGTTCAACGTTGATGCTTGGAGAAGAGAGTGTTGTAGATGAAGAAAAATGAAGAAGATGAAAAAGAGAGATTAACGAAGAGATGAGGGCAAATAACAAGTGGAAGGCAATTAAAGTGAGGATGGTCTTTAATTTGGGAGAAAGGTCGTGGGGTAGACACATGGCACGGCAAGTGACATGTGCACTTCTTATGGATCTCCACTTGGTCCTCTTTAATAACTAGTTCATTTGTCTCCAATTTCTATTCCAATTATCTCCCAATTTTCTATAACACTTGTCATTTAATCCTAATGTCACTTATCAATTATTTCTACTATAAATTGTCACTTATTTCTACTACCATTTATCAATTGTCTTACCACTTGACTTTTTTCCTAGTTCAAAAATACCCAAAATCTCATATATTGCTCAAATTTCACCAAAAATTCTTAATTAATAATTATAATCACCAAATTAATTATCAAGACAAAATATTCATTATTCACATCATAATCACATTGAAATATATGTCTTGTAATATGTCAAATGAGTGCATGCAAAATCATAGTAATGTGTATAAAAACTAATATTCACATGTGTGTATGCCTATATTATGCATGAGCATGTAATGCATTTCCTAATCCCTCAATAATATTTCTTATGTATAGTATTCTAGGGTTCTAATCCTTAGCATTAGAAAACAAGATACTATAATTCTTCCCCTTAAGAAATTTCATCCTCGAAATTCTTACCTGATTGTTCGAATAGGTAGGGGTACTGATTCCTCATGTTCTTCTTCATTTCCCATGTAGCCTCTTCACTCAAGTGATTCTTCCAAAGGACTTTCACCAATGGAATTACTTGGTTTCTCAACTGTTTATCCTGATATCCCACTATCTTTACCGGTTCCTCTATATAATTCAGATTATCAACATTGATGTTTGGAGAAGAGAGTGTTGTAGATGAAGAAAAATGAAGAAGCTGAGAAAGTGAGATTAACGAAGAGATGAGGGCAAATAACAAATGAAAGGCAATTAAAGTGAGGATGGTCTTTCATTTGGGAGAAATATCGCGGGTAGACACATGGCATGGCAATTGACACTTGTCACTTGTCCACTTCCTATGGATCTCCACTTGGTCCTCTTTAATAACTAGTCCATTTGTCTCCAATTTCTAATCCAATTGTCTCCAAATTTTCTATGACATTTGTCATTAAATCCTAATGTCACTTATTAATTATTTCTACTGTCAATTATCACTTATTTCTACTACCATTTATCAATTTTCTTGCCACTTGGCATTTTTCCTAGTCCAAAAAATACTCAAAATCTCATAATTTTCTCAAATTTTACCAAAAATTCTAAATTAATAATTATAATCTCCAAATCAATTATCAAGATAAAATATTCATTATTCACATCATAATCACGTTAAAATCATTTATATCCCTGAATATGTCAAATGAGTGCATGCAAAATCATTGCAATGTATATAAAAATTAATATTTACATGTGTGTATGCCTATGTTATGCATAAGCATATAATGCATTTCCTAATCTCTCAGTAATATTTCTCATGTACAATATTCTAGGATTTTAACCCATAGTATAGGAAAACTGGATACTGCATTTTTCTTTATCCAAGTGAAATCTAATGTATCTTCTACCTTATCTTGATTTGAATTTGAACTCTTTCATTATCTTGGAGATCTAATTATCAAAAATGTCAAAATTAAATAATAAGATATATATACTATATATCTTAACAAAGATCATCAGTGACTATGTGTTGTCTATGAACTGTAGAGGTTATGTGAGAGTGATTAGCAGACTTCTTGAGATGCCCAAAGAGTTGGTAGGACATCTATTCAACTGCTTTCCATATTGAGCACAGCAAAGTTGGGGAAAATCATAAGTTGAATGAGATTTTATCAAATGAACATGAGATTTAGGCAAAACTCAAGATCAAAAGAAAAGTAGAGTAATAGATGTCGATTAGAAATAGAGAAAAAAGATGAAGCCAAATCTGTCTTCCATCGTATTCTCAGAGAACTGCATGACAATGTAGTAACAAAGTCTTCTTGTCTGTCTTCATCTTCATCTTCTCTTTCATCTACTAGAGAAATGGAGAGAGAGATTGAGGATAAAAACTTATTTGATAGAAACAACTCTTGGCCCGACCATTTTCACTAGGGCTGGATTCGACTTGAATTGACTCGCTTAGACTTAACTTGATTTGATCTAACCAGACTTGATTAAGCTCAAATTGAGTAGACATGAAAGTGATCCAGCCTATTGTTTAGAGCAGGCCCGCTCCAATTCCATCTTGTACCCTGGTCCCTCCAACAAATTACAAGTTCGTTTAGATTGAAACTTATTTGATTCAGACATAATCAAAATTCAATCCGATTTGAACCGATCCATTCCAATTTGATTCGACCCAGATATTTTTAAATTTGGTTCAGGTCATAGTAAAGACTCCGTGAAACTCTAAAAAATGGAGCTTTTGGGACTTTTCAAGTCCTGGAAAATTCATGATTTATCAATGATAACACTACTTAAGTTTATCAGAGGCATTGTTCTTCCGATTAGTTGATGAAAATTTACTTGATTAAATCATAATTCAAACATTGAATTGTAGTAGCTTAGTAAGAGAGAAATTTTGGTTGTTTGAAGATCGAGGCCCAAGTTTCACCATTGAAGTAGAAGATTCTAAGATTAAGGCAGGAACTTGAAGATCTCCTTAACTATATTGGTTCAGGCCAAGTACACTATAGCAAGTCTGCGTCAACCAAAAATAAAAAAGAAGAAGAAAAGGAAAATATGTGTTGTGTTTATTGATGATTAGTCTGCAATAGTCATTTGGAGAGGATATGATTCTTTAAAGAAGAATTGATGGATGATCTTCTTGTTATTTGTTTCTGGGTATGCCTATAGGAGGAACAATTGCAAAAGTTTCCTTAAGCTTACTGTGCTTCAGGCTATTAGTTGCAGATGTTTTCCAACCTTTAACTATCTAGGGCTTTATTAGGATTTAGGAAATGAGTAGCAACAGACCATTTTTCCTGCTAGATATGGGGAGGATTCATACGATGATAGCAAAACCAAGTTCAAGTTACCATTCTTTTCCTTTAATAAGAACAAAGAGTAACATCTCACTACATTGGACCGCATAGATTATCGATTGCTTTTGTTGAATTTGAACATAGTTGAGCCCTTTACTATCCTAACACAAAATCATCAACCAGAAACTTAGGTAAACATTGCACACATAACCTTGGAACATTTTTAAAGCTTAATACATGTCAAAATCATTCTATCTACCATCACAACTGAACAAGACAAAGTCTTTTAAGTTTTTCCTTCTCCTACTTCACCTATTAGGTTTATTGAGACACTCACACTCAACATACTGATCGATCACAGTCAAGTATTCATGAACTTATTCTATCCTTCAGATTTACAATGGTTAGTAATATAATAAAAACAGTAACAAGACAATAACAAAAAAAAATTCATAATGACATAGGTACAATGATTAGCTCAGTAGATCACGTTAGACATATGGCTTATTAGACTTTTCGTGATCAAGATCAATAGTGACCATGATGTTAGGTGTTTGTGCAAGGTTTGATGAGGATGCTTCAAGGTTAGATGTGCTATGACTATTAGCATGGTTAGTGTAATTAGTGCGAGAACCACTTTATGCAAGAGATGCCATAGGAGAGTCAGTTGGATTACCCAAAATGTTTATATGGGAAGAGTGTTCACCTTTTTTTTGGCTTTATTTTGCCATTGTCTTAATGCATTTGAAATTTTTTCATCAAATGTTAATCGCTTCATTGTTATTTCTATCTGAAAAACTCCAAGAATTAATCACTACAACTTCTTACAAAAAAGAAAATTATTCTCCTTCATATAAAATGGTAGCTAATGATAAAGTCACTTGTGTTACAAGTGGTTAGAGTGGAAGTGTAATGTAGCTGCACAGAATTAGAGCTCCTATCCTAAGAAAATATTAATACCATGTCTATCTGTGTCAAACTCTCCTACACTAAGTTTTGTTTTGATACTCAGTATACATAGAAAACTACTCAGGATACTTTTGCAAAAAAAACTATCATCTGGTTGGTGTTATAAGGGGAAAAAGAACACAAGGTTGTTGCTTGTAAAAGTTTTTAACTTACCCAAAGGTTATTCTTATAATTGTAATAACAATCTTCATGAAAACAATATTTCAACCCAACTTATAATGCATCATGAAGAAAGGTTGAAAGTGACTACCTTGGTTAATATATAAATGATGAACATGAGGAATGAAGAAAAGACAATTATCCAATATCCAAAAGAAGTAAGTTAGCTCGAATGTATTCTAGACATGTAAAAGAAGCTTATTATGACAGGAACTTTAAAGAGAAGCATGTCTTAATAAAAATGAAAATAACTTCACAATTATCTATCGTAAGAGAAGAAACCTGAAACAGGATAAAGTGGATGAGATAAAGAAGTAACTCATACCAATTCACAAAACATGTCTGTGATAGACTTGCACAGGTGGTCTCCTTTGGGACTATTGCATGTTTTTCTTCAATTCAACAGTCATTTTTTTATAATTCTTTGAAGCTTTGTGCCAACGGTTAATATTACCTTCAAATGAACCAACAGTTAAAATGTTTTGCTATTTCAGTAGTCAATAATTAGATCCAACAACGAATATTTTCCGTTAAGAATTCTTACAATTTGGGGAAATATTTTTGAAGAAAATGGGAAAAACTTGTCAAGTGATTTGCATAAGTGACAAATGGATATATAAAGAAGTTTGAGACTATCTATAAACAAAAAATAATGGTATCATTCTATTTCTGACTCATTGAATGAAACCTAATTGTTAATATTTTTCAGATGATACTTTTATCATAATTACTTTCTTTGACGCAAAAATATTGCTATATTTTTAAAGCTTATTCTCTATTTAGCTTAAACATCTAAATATGTAATACTTACCTCTTACCTCTTAGTATAATTATTAATTAGTTCAAAAATAGGATAAAAGTTTACCATTTTCTAACCTATACCTTCAACAAATACTATCTTTTGAACAAGTTGAAACCAAAATAATTGATCAAAGAAGCATGCATGCTCAGAAGATTCAACAAGCGACCATTGTTAGCAATATTAAAGAACAAAACCATACAAATTGAAGATAGATAAGAGTTTAGACATAAACTTCTTCCTATAATATAAAACATTATTGGTGTTCTTATCTAGAAACTTATGTGTTTTCTTACGAATGATGTCTTATGAGTTAAACAGAATCTTTTAGGACCTGAACAGTTGTATAGTACTCAGTTGATTTAACTTTCAAGAAATTAAACATGTTTAGTGTTAAGATATATATCTTATATCTTATTATTTAATTTTAGATATTAATTGATAATTGGACCTAGCAGATTTATGTGGGACTCTTCTAAGATAAATTTGATAAGGTTTAAAATCCCAATTAAGTTGGTAGTCTATTTTTAGATAATATCTATCTAAGGAAGCAAATTTTCTAGAATTTGAATTGATTATGGCAGCTGTAATATAGCTGGGATTCAGGGTTGAATATTTTCATTTTTGGTGAGTAATATTGACATATTTTGGATGATTTGGTAGTTAAATTTTTGGGGATATTGTTGATGAAGTTTGGTAGCTGATTGCGTTGGGATAGAAGTCCATCTACTGCAAAACTTCTCTGCTGAATGACATCACTTTGGCTGAAGAGTTTTTTTACTGCATTTTCTTTGATGTTTTTGACATTGATTCAATGGTCTTGCAATTGAGATTTGTCTCTTGGTTTATACAATACTTGGCTGGGTGATTTGGGCATATATGCTATGTTTTGATTGATATCGTGTTCTTTCTTGGCTGGGCATTCTTCTATTATTCAACAATAATTGAGGGTGTTCTTTAGGAATTTTGTAGCTGATTTATTTTCTAATTTTCTTATCATTCTAATGCTATTGTGCATTGTCCATGGTGTGTTGATTGTGTGGCTATCCTTTGTAATTTGTGGTTTACAAAAACTCCAAAAGTTTTCGTGATCTTAGTAGCTTCTGTACGTGATCTATTTTGTGATTTTTTGGGCTATCTTAGTGTAGTTTTTGGATGAAAAACATCCAGCAGTTTTGTGGGTTTGAAATTATTTTGTTTATGATATTTCGAAGATGAAACGTTGGTCCATTTGTTGACTTTAGTGGGCTGTGTAATCATTGATTGGCAGCTGCATTCTTTTATATTTTTGAACAACCTTTGAGGGCAATTTCGATAGCTGGTTTTTGTGGTGTTTGCGTGAGTTTTGATAAGCTAATAGGTTATTAATTGTGTTTGTTTTTGTGGCTATCGACAGTGTACGTGTTGTGCGAAAAATTCTAGCAACTGGTGTGGATTTTTCAGTTCATATTACTGCAACATTTCGGTGAATAAACGTTTATTTTTTAGGCATTTTTCAGCTACTATGGGTGTGATGTTACAGTGATAATATCGAAAGACTACAGCAGATTTACTAGTGGACAACTTTTTGATCTTTCATTGAAGAAGCTGGAACTATTAGGGAAGTTGTTTTTCTTATCTCAAGTGTTTTCGTTTATGTTGAATTTTGTTTAATCACTTGAGTTGTTTATTTATTTCATTATAATTAAACATTGTTTAAAAAAATCCTCTATTGAAGTTAGTACGAGGAGGTCGCAGTATTGGGTGTGAAGTACTTTCATGGGTTGTGAGGATGAGGGATAATATCAAAGGTTGAGTGGTGTCAGCTCAGTAAAGCCTTGTATGTCTTTAGTGAAAGTATTGGGAGAGGGCCCCACAGATATAGGCAAAGTGTGTCAAACTGCATTAATAAAATTTTTGTTGTTAATTTGTTATTTCGCTTTTGATTTTTTTGTTTCCATTTTTTCAAAAAACTTATAACGACTGTAGTCGAATTAGAACTTAGTACATCAAGTTGATGCAGATCCATGTTTTGCAATTGTGGCTGTAAGCGAAAGGGATATCAATTATCAGGCCACTGTTTTTAAAAAGTTCAAATTATCCTACGTGAAAATCACATATGACAGTATTTTTTCAGACACAAGGGACAAAAACATGGAATTCAATTTTAAATGATTTGACACATCTAGTAACGACTGATGAAATGGGAGAGGCAATGTTTAAAGATTCATCTGAGTGGACAAGGGCTAAAGAAGGGAGAGCGCTTGAAAATTCTCAAGCCTTGCACGCCATCTTCAGTGTAGTTGATGAAGGCGCTTTGATATGATCTCAATACATGAATCGGAAAAAGAAGCAAAGGATAATTTGCAAACTATACATAAGGGATCGAAATCTGTAATAGCCTTAAAACTTCATATGTTGGCTATGAGATTTTAAGAGCTGAAGATGGATGAAAGTGAAATCATTGGACACTTCCAAAAGAGACTGCGTGACATAGCAAACCAAGCACATCAACTTTGGAAGAAGTACTCTTACCTGAAACTGTTTAAGAAGATATTGAGATCGTTGCCTCCGAGGTTCATACCGAAAATTGCAACAACCAAAGAGGCTCATGATATCAATGAATTGTCATTGGATAAGGTCAATAGAATTCTTACCAATTTTGAGATGAATTTGTTAAGGGGAAAATAAGAGAAAAATAAAGGATTGCCATTGCAAGCCAAGATTGGAAAAGTCGTGAATGACTTAGAAGATGAATCCGATGAGAATGAGGATATGGAGTTATTGATAAGAAATTTCAATAAGTAGTTAAAGAAAAAGAAGAAAGATAGACCCGATTTTAGACAAAATGGTAGAGTTCATCTAACAACAACTTTAAACAACAAGCTAAAACTCAAAAGTTTGAAAGCAAAGTGAAGAAAATTTAATTTCATGAATGTCAAGGCTTCGAACATGTGCAAGCGGAATGTGCTAACACTTTGAAGAAGAGAAAAGGAAAGTCCTATACAAGCACGTGGAGTGAGAATGAATCCAAAAGTTAGTATAGTAGTGAAGAAGAACTGGTAAGTAGTGCCGCGTTAGTTGCTTTGTACAGCAAAAGTCCAGTTGCATGCTTAACAGCAACCAAGAAGAAAGAAACTGATGATGAAAACATGAATAAATCAGAAAATTCCTAGAAAAACACAGACAAATAAGCTCAAAGTCTAACCTCAAATTATGAAAGTGATGATAATGGTTCAGATGATAAAAAGGAGGATATCTATGAAGCCTGTGAATTAATGTATGCAAAATGGGTGCAAACATATAAGAAGAATGAAAAGCTAAAGAGGGAAAACTTCTCCATGAAGAACATCATTAAAGATCTAAAGAATAAGTTGTTGTCTACATTAGATGAGCTTGATAAAACAAAGTTGAAGGTGGTCAGTACAAAAAAAGGATAAGAATGTTAAATGGAGGTACTGAAAAGTTAGAAAAGTTGCTAGAAATTGGTAAGATTAAAGAAGACCTTCAAGGCATTAGCTATAAAGGTGAATGTTCTAAGTCAAAGGATGAGAAAAATAATGTGGTCAGATCTGTTGAAGGAGAAACTTCAGGGAAGAAATGAAAATTTATACCTACATGTTATTATCGGGCACATAAGGCTGAATTATTACAAGTTGTTACAAATGATGCTTTAAAGGGGGAAAGCCAAAAATCTAGACATTCTCCAGTATATTTCCAACAACATAAGCCCATGCTACCAAAACATACTTGGGTTAGAAAGGTCAATTACAAGTACAAAGATGTAGTGAATTAAAAGTGAGAGATTGTCCAAATTCAGAGTTAGTTATTGTTGTTAAAGAAACTGGTCAGAAAAAGGATCTATTAGTTGTTTCTGAGGGAGAAACAAACCAGACATCTGATAACGAAGTTAATGTAATGAGGAATAAGCCCAAGTTTGAATTTCTTCAAGGGGCACAGGGACTGTGTGCTTTATATTTTTAAGTATATTTATTTTTTTGTTTGCTAAAAAAAAGGAGGATTGAATGAGTTATTGTATAGGCTTTCGGAGTTTTTATTTATGGGTTTTATAAGGTTCATTTGATTGGTATGTGATTTGTTTTTCCTTACTTGTTAAATAGTATATTTGATATGCAGATGAGGCTCTCCTTGATGATTTGAAAGTTTTGCTTCTGAATGTTGACTTACGGAGTTATGTCAAGAATATGTTGATTGGAGACTTATAAGAAGATTCAGATTTTCTCTGATTTGGATTTCTCAAGTTTATCTTAGTTTCTCCTTATTTCATGGGTTATTTATGTAGAGGAGATTGGTTAAGATTAATTATGATTCGTTGAATGCATTTTTAGGGTTTCTGAATTTAATCAGTTGTATATGAATGGCTTTGATATAAGTAATGATACTTTGGCTAGTGTTTTGAATTGTGGTAAGTTGTCATCTTAGCGTGGTTATGATTCTTCCTCTACACCTACTGCTAATTTTTATGCCTCTTTATTTGCTAAGACTAATCGCATTAAAGTCATTATTCGTTTTGGCATTGTTTTGTCCTAAGGAGGAGATATATGATTGTTTTTGGTAACTATTCAATTCAAAGGGAGATTTCAAGGTATCTCTGTGACTATCTTTTTGGCTTCTTTTGTCCTAAAACAATGGATGATTATTGTTTATTCAGATATTTGTAAACTACTTATGTGAACTTGACGAACTTGATGTTATATGCACTTGATATCATTTGGATGTTATTTGGAACCTCATGTTTGATTAAGGGGAAGTTCTTTTGTGAGTTCTTATGTGGTTTGTGAATTTGATGCTATATATCCAATTATCTCCTTTAGAGGGAGTTTCAAATATGTGACAAATAATGCCAAAAAGGGGGAGATTGTTAAGATATATATCTTATAACTTATGATTTAATTTTAGACATTATTTGATAATTGGACCTAGTGGATTTATATGGGACTCTTCCAAGATAAATTTGATAAGTTTTAAATCCTAATTAAGAAGGTAGTCTATTTTTGGATAATATCTATCTAAGAAAGCAAATTTTCTGAAATTTGAATTGATTATGGCAGCTGTAATATGGCTGGGATTTAGGGCTGAACATTTTCATTTTTGGTGAGTAATATCGACATATTTTGGATGATTTGGTAGCTGAATTTCTGGAGATATTGTTGTTGAAGTTTGGTAGCTAATTGCGTTAGATAGAGCTAAAGGGTTTTGTAATGCATTTTCTTTGATGTTTTTTTGTTGATTGAATGTTCTTGCAGCTGAGATTTGTCTATTGGTTTATACGATACTTGGTTGGGTGATTTGAGCATATATGTTGTGTTCTGATTGATTTCATGTTCTTTCTTGACTAAGCATTCTTCTATTATTCAACAACAATTAAGGGTTTGGGAATTTTGCAACTGATTTATTTTTTGGTTTTCTCATCATTCTAGTGTTGTTGTTCATTGTCCATGGTGTGTTGATTATGTGGCTGTCCTTTACGATTTGTGGTGTACGAAAACTCCAAAAGTTTTCGTGATCTTAGTACATAGCTGCTATACTTGATTTATTTCATGATTTTTTCTGGGCTGTCTTGGTGTGGTTTTTGGATGAAAAACGTCAAGCAATTTTTGTGGGTTTGAAGCTATTTTTTATAATGTTTCAGAGATGAAACGTTTGTTCATTTAGTGGGCTGTGTAATTGTTGATTGCCAACTACATTTTTTTTATTTTTGAACAATCTTTGAGGGCAATTTTGATAACTAGTTTTTTTGTTGTTTGCGTGAGTTTTGTTGAGCTGATCGATTATTGATTGTGTTTATTTTGGTAGTTTTCAATTATAAAGGTGTTGTGTGAAAAATTCCAGCAGCTGGTGTGGATTTTGCAGTTCAAATTTCTGCAACGTTTCGGTAAAGAAACGTTTATTTTTGTTGGGTATTTTTTTTGCTACTGTTGGTATGATGTCACAATGGTAATATCGAAAAACTATAACAGATTTATTGGTGGAAAACTTTCCGATCTTTCACTGAAGAAGCTAGAATTATTAGGTAAGTTATTTTTCTTATCTCAAGTATTTTCGTTTATGTTGAATTTTGTTTATTCAATTGAATTTTTTATTGTGTTTCGTTATCATTAAACATTGTTTGAGAAAATTGTCTGTTGAGGTTAGTACGACGCGGTCATACTATTGGGTGTAAAATACTTTCACGAGTTGTGAGAATGCGGGGTAATGTCAATGGTTGAATGGTGTCAGCTTAATAAAGCCTTGTATGTCATTAGTGAAAGTATTAAGCTGGGTGAAGGCCATGCAAATATAGGCAAGGTATATCGAACTTCGTTGATAAATTTATGGTGTTAATTTATTATTTCACTTTTACTTTTTTATCGTTTTTATCGGAAAACTTATAACAACTGCCGCCATTCATAATTTGTGTGAAAGTACATCCTTTGCAAATTTTCATCTAAACTCTAGTAAGCAGAGCAATACCATTCATGGTCTCTTGTTCCCAAGTCTCATGTTCCCAATCTTTCCACTCTCGAATCTGCAGAGGATAAAATCATAGGTGTTGTTATTTATAGCTTGTAGATTAACCAAAACAAAATCCAGCATTTGTTTTCTATACATTTAGGTATCTCAGCATTCAAGTTTTCTTATATATGATTCGAATGCGAACTGAGATTCTCCTTTACTCACTGCAACAAACAAATGAATTTGCAACATTTTTTTTGCAACGAAATGAAAATCGTCACCAAAAGTTAACATATTGCGACGATTCAAAGAATTCGTCATTAAAACTAACCATTTCGCGACCAAAATAAAAAGCGTCGCAAACTGGAAAAAATTTAGCGATGCATAGCAGAAATTGTTGCCAAATGCTGAATATTTAGTGATGATTAATGATACACAATGGGTGACAATGTTAGATATTTGTCGCTAAATAAGTTTATGGCAACACTTTAAAAAACATCACCATAACTTATCAAACATTTGGTGATGAATCCTGGAAATCGTCACCAAAGAGTCTATATTTGGCAACGATATTCCGAAGCATGACCAAAAGGTCAATATTTGGTGATGAACTTTTTATTTGGTCGTAAAAGGTTAATTAATTAGTGATGAGTTTTTAAAATCGTCACTAAATGCCAAGCATTTAGCGACAATTTCTATCATTCAGTGACGATTTCTAGAAATCATCACTAAATGTATGACATTTTCCAAAATTATTAAACCAACATTTTTATAATCTATCATAGTTAAGATATATTTTATTGGAGATTTGTTTCGAATGTTTACAATGTATTATTCAAAAAAAATCTCACATCATAATTTTAAGTGTTAAACAGTAGTATTAATTAATCATTAGTATTTACCAACATTGCAAAAATTAGTTACAAAAATTTTAAATGATTTTATCAATATAATAATATGATATTTGGAGTAGTACAAACTTTGAATTAGAAGTTACCTAATTCATACAATCATAGAACTAGAATAATAATAGTCCATATTCAATAGTACACAACTTGACCCCTAAGTAGTAAATATGTTGTTTGACAAATTATTACAGATACAACAATAAATCAACTTTAAAGCTGAGTTCATTTGATTGACTCGCTTAATGACAATGATATAATTATTTATTTGGATTCCAATTAATATAAGAGTTGGTAAAGGTAAATGAGTCCTCGATATCTGGATTCCCGAGAAGGGTCCTTGTACGTTCAAACGCACCAATTGGAGCAATAACAGTTGTTCCCTCAAGTGTAAGATTTTTCACACCCTTTTGCAATAGCTTTTTTGCTGTAGAGGATACAGTGAATAAGTAGCTAGATTTAGTACCTAAAATACAATCAATATAGAACTTTGATATTGTCATATTAGTAAACCGTTAAATGAACTAAAATTGGAGTGACATGCATACGTGAATGAGCAGACAAAGTATGTGGAATTGACGAATTTTCCAAAACAACTAATTTCCCTAATCCTTTATGGACCGTTGTGACATCGCTCCCACCTCCATGGCTATACATGTCATTTTCGAGACTCGAGGAAGCTTAAAACAACATGTAGTATAAACCATCAAATGTGAATATATATAATAGCTTCATAAAAGGAAATGAGATG
>JAOTAY010003835.1:0-15650 GCA_025629805.1 Erythroxylum baracoense
ACGCCACCCTCGCGGGGCACGGATTCGGGTATCACGATCGATATCGGGTTCGGGTTCGGCGGAGTTGGGGTGTTACACTAAGTGTGGGGGTATGTATGTGTATGGGATGGTTATAATTGTTGGGATGAAATTTTATATCTTATCATCGAAATTCCCATGTTGATGTAATTTCTTTCAATGTTTATATGAAAAAAAGAAAAGAAAAAGCAAAAGAAAAAAGAGAAAAGAAAATAAAAAAGAAAAAAAGAAGCAAAAAATGTATCAAAGAGGAAGTGCATATGTGATGAAAAGTTTTTTATGATTGGTCTTTCCTCCTACAGTTATATTGAATAGGTTATTTAAGTATGCTGGATATGAGGTGAAATCAAAGCCGAAGAACCTAGTTAAGCATATTTTTCGTTATGTTTGTTATTTTTACTCTCTTTTCATATTTTTTTACGTTATCTTGCATTTATGGATTGGGTATTGTGTAAGAATGATCTTGATGTTCTATTGGATTGTTTTTCATGAGAACCCATTGCTAGAACTTTAAATACAATAGGTAATAGTGGTGTTTGAATTCATTTGTAGTAACTAATGGTATTATATCAATAGGAATAACGTAACCTAGGTTAAATAATCCAAGCTTGCGAGAATTGGTATGTTTTTCTCACTCGTAAAACAACTGTCTGATTAAACTTAGAGAGCTTGTTCTAGGTTATCCGATAGCTATGGTTAATTAACGAGCTCTTCATAACTTAAGGAAAAACTGGGGTTAACAGAGCTTGTTGTTAATTTATGAACAATAGTTTAAAGAGGTTTTAAGACATCAATTCAATGAAATATGTCTAATTGGGTGTGGGCTGGGATTGAACCAAAGAACTGGGTCCCTAACGAATTCATTACATTCATCATTTTTCAATGTTTTCTTTAATTTGTTTTTATTAGCTTAGTTTCATTTTTATTTTCTTATTTCAAAACAAACAAAAATCCAAACAACCTAAATACCAACTATTTTCATCAGAAAAGCTAACCAATCACTCTTTGTGGGATTGACCTCGACTCACCACTACTATAGTTGTAGGTCTAGTTTATTTTACGTAGCATTATGACGTGCCTACATCAGTGTTTAAGTTTGTATTTGTTTTTTAAGAACAAGCAAAAGTTTAAGTGTGGAGATATTGATAGTTGTAGGTTATGTCATGTTTTAATAGGTGTTTTAGTGTGTGTTTAGGTGTTGATTAGATGAATTGCGCATGTTTAGGATTAGAATTGTGTAATGTGATTATGTGTTTATGTTTTTGAGTATTATGTGGTTTAGAGCATGTTATTGGACTTTAATTTTGTAGGCTTGTGGTATTTTGATGTGTTTGTTACCGTTTGAAATCAGGTGAAGAAGATCAAATGAAGTTGGAGAAAGTTTAGAGGAAGAGTCATGCCATGATTGTGACATCCCTATCGCGGTCATGATAGAAGTACCCCAGCCAAGAGTCACTATCTTGACTGAATGGGCCACGATTGTAACAGAAGTTGTTTTCAAGGGTACGATTGTGACTAGTTGTGTCACGATCATAATAGAAGCTCATTTTAAATGGTCACGATTGTGACTGGCACGAGACTGACGCAGGGATCTGCTTCAGTTTTCTTTTTTGGAGGGACATTTTAGACTTTTTGGCTTGGGTAAAACCTAGTTTTTACCCTAAAAGGCAAAAGAACTATAAAAGGAAATAATACGACCCTAATAATCTAAGCCTCCATCTTACCAATTAGAGAAAGAAGCCAAGGAAGAAAGAAGAAAAGAGAAGAGAAGAAAAAGAAGAAGAGGAGCTGCTACTGCCAGCCCCTCCTTATCATTCCTTTCCAAGTTCATTTCTTATTCCTCTTATTATTACTTCATATGATGTATGATTTGGATATGAGGATGATGAATACTTGTTTAAGGATGTTCTAAACTTCATTTGGGATTTATTCTTGCATTAATTGTGATTTGATGGCTTTTGATGTTAATGTGTTGGGTATTGCGATTGTTTATCGTTTTTCATATTTTGGTAACAAATTGAGAGAGTGAACCATTAGTAACATGATTAGGTTGGGTAATGATAATTAATAAACATAAATATCAAATTGGTAATTATATAAAGAGAGATATTGTGTGAGGACCCGATTGTCTATTATAGTGCTTAAAAACTAATTAGAACGTAGGCTATTTTGTTAATTGAGAAATTGCAAAATCATAAATTCTGATTCAATTAGGGATTATGATTTTGGGTTTAATGAATGAGTCTCGAGAGAGAAAAATCAACCTTTTGAAATTCTAGGATCGACGTCGATTAACTTAAATGTAATTAAGTTAGCAATTGATGATAAAATGAATCCCCTACTCTTATAATTGGTTAATCTTGTCTTGTATGATTTCTTGATTGTTAAGTGGTTGTGCTCTATTTCAATTTCCTTGTGTTAAATTTAAAATTTCAATTTTAATCAATCGTTCAATTTGCTGTTTTAGTTTTAGTTTTTATTTTCATTTTTATCGCACTCATTATAACCTTCGATAACATTAGGATTTAATTAGTTTACTAATTACTTGTGGGGTTGATACCTTAATTATTATACTTTACGACCCGTGCACTTACGAATTATTGAGAGTTTTATAAGATTAAAACTTACTCAACAACTTGCTAAAATAAACATACATTAGCTTGTGTATTTTGACAAGTTATCTTCCACCTGCTAAATTAGAAGGCTTCACGTTGTATGATATGATGTCCTGCACGTCGATAGATTGGAGCTGAGGTACTTTTTCTTTGACATGATGGTCAATCAAAGCATTGACATTTGATTGAGGTGGTCAATTCACTTATAATTGTTTTAATGATTTTTGGATTATAATGGTATTTGAAGTTTCTTGACAATCCTAAAATCACCTAAAAAATGGAGTTGAGGAGTTTTAAAGAAGATCACCTTAGAAAAAGCATTTAGAATAATGAAATTGGTCTCTTTTATTTGAGAGATTTTGATGCTCTAGATAAAATAAGAAGCAGGTTTGAAGAGAAAAGAGAGAAACTCATTTTTTTTAGTATAATTTAAGATTAAAAGGATACAAGCTTTATAATCTAAAAGGAAAGAAGATGGTGCTTAGTCGAGATGTCAAGTTTATTGAATATGATCTTTAGAAATGGGAGAAGTAAGTGGAAGATTACAAGTTCTTTATGTTATTTGAAAAAAATTTCTGATCAAACTAAAATTAATGAGCAACCTCCTACATCATCTACAACACCATCCCCTAGACACATTTATTCAAGTTCTTTAAGCTTATCTAAGAGGTTGAGAAAAATGAGAAATCTCTAAGACATCTATACTAAAATAGAGGAACTTGTTGCTTTTTTTAATGTATGCAATATTGCAAGTATATCGATCGTATATTGTAGTACACAAGATATTGTTCCCATAAGAATAGTCACCTAAAAATTTGAATGCAGTTTATCTAAGGTAATAAAACATTGAATAAATTGAAATTAAAATAAATCAACTAAAATTAAAATAAAAAATAAAACTTAATAACTGAATCAGTAAAGATAGCAATAAGAGTGAAGTTAATCAATAATGGAAACGTAGAGATTATTCTATCCTTGTTTTGTTTTCCTTTGCCTTTTTAATTCAATTATGCTTGATCCTAGATATACTAAGGTTTTGATTACCCTCTCTTAAAATCTAATCAAGTAATCCCAACTGAAATAGATAACAGTTGAATTGAAATCTCCTGATTATTAAAACTACTCCTAACTACTCAGTTGAATTTAAAGTAATCCTAAAGATAATTAACTCACAATTAAGATCTCTCTTTAATTTCTTATTAAATAGATATTCATAGGCCTAGCAAGGTACTAACTCTCATTACGTAACTTAACACAAATAAATTTATTCAATCTCTCAATTTCTTGTCAAGTATAAGCATGAAAAATACTACAAAGCATTAAAATATTAAATTCAACAAGGTAAAAATTATATAAAACAATGAAACAATAAAGCTAACATAAATTTAGAAATCCATAATCATGTTCAACATACAACGAATCAGAATTAATATTCAAGAAAATGAAATATAAGAAGAGAAAACAAAGAAAATAGTTTGAGGACTTAATCTAGAAATTATGGAAAGTTGGAGTTAATCTTGATTTTTCCACTTTTGATCTCCTTTTTTGTGATGTGCACCTCCTTTTTGGTATTTTTCTTTTTTTTTATACTCTTGAGCCATCTAGGGTTTTTCAACTTGTTTTGGTCCTAAAAATAGCCTTGAAATGTCAATAATACAGAAATCTCATAAGCTAGAAATTGCCAGTTTAAAATCATGCATTGAGGATGCATGATCGTGCATAATCATCCAAGCTCTGTTGCACAATTGTTCATCCCCATGCATGATTGTGGAAGAGGGTTCATCCCTATACTGCTTGCATGCACAATTGTGCATGTTTTTATTCATCAACTCTTTCTTCATCTTTTCTTGTTCCCCTTCACTAACAAATACATCAAGCAACCTTTGAAACATAATAGTATGATCAAATCCTTACTCTAAAATAATCAAACAATTAAAACATATAAAAAATTGATAAAAACATAATTCTAAGTCCTAAATACATGATTATCATATAGGGCAACACTTAAAACACACATATAAACATCCAGAAAACATATTATAATATACACTTAACAACATCCCTACACTTAAATCTTTTCTTGTCACTTAGCAAAAATAAAACCACAAAATAAACAACACAAAACAAATATAGTCACACAATCATGAAACAATGCAATAATGGTACAATGACATCAAATCTTATGGAATTAACTTAATCTCAAACATCAACCACTTAAAAAATTCCAACACACTAATTTATTCCATTCATGTTTAATTACTTTGATTTGAATACATATATCAATCAAAATATTGACACCCTATTCTTGCACCTATGGCACTTGTAAGCATACAACTATTATTATTAATCAATTAAAAAGGTAAACTATTACTAAGTAACTCTATGAAAATTCTTGCTATTTTCAAAAGATCAGTAGTAGGTTTAATTTTATTGCAAGCACTATCTTTTTAGATTTTCTTTAACATTCACCTAGTCTTTTGACATGAAGGCAAACACATTGTCATAAATTTCCCCTAGTTCCAAAACTAGATTTCTTTTTTTATTTAGCTTAGTTGGATTGTCACTCTAGCCTTTGACGTGAAGACAAACATTTTATAGTGAATGCCTACAGTTACTAAACTATGTTACAATTCTTAACTAGCTACTAACTTTATTCTTAACCTAATTTTCTTAAAAAGGGCCTGAGGAATAAGAATTTTATTTAACATATTTTTTTTCAATTTCTTAGCCTACCTCATTTCTTTTTAATCAATTGCTCTATTGAAATGTTATAAATGATGCCTACCAATTAAAATAAAAGTAATTATAAATATATCCGAACAAATGTCATAAAGTGAAAGAATAGGATTCGTATCCTAATTAACATACTTATTCATCCTAAAGACATTTAAAACACAAAATTCACAAGCTAATGTGCCTTTAAAATTTAAATGACTATGTTTGAAGGTAAGCCAATTCCATTCAATTCATGTCATCGTCACATTCACACAAGCCATACATCATGCAACCAAATGTTCACACAGTGCTAACTTACTCAAAAACTAACATAGTGCATATATAAAGTCACAAAAAATTGATATGTAAGTGCCTATATATCCCCACACTTAAGCAGCACATTGTCCTCAATATTGTGGAAACTAAAATAATAAAAATTAAGAGAAAGAATAGAAAAAGAGAAAGAATACTTATGGAGATTGGGGTGGTGATGGTGTAGGAGATGGAATGTGAACACCTTGCATAGCAGAAAAACTTTAACAACTTTTTGGTTTAACAGCACTGATGGTGCACTATCTTTTTTAATTGTACATTGTAGTGTTCATACAACCCTCAAGGTGTTTGTTATTCTCCTTTAGTTTTCCAAGCGTTATCTCCTAGCCTTCTTTCTCCTCCTTAGATTCTTTCAATGGATGAGATCTATTAGTGTTCTTGTGGCAGTACGGAACTAGAACCTGCTTAGCCTGCCCTGTGTTTAACTTTTTATTTATAACTAATATCTCAAATTCAATACCATGACACTCCAGGATCTCCGCTTTCCTTAAATGTTTGTTATTCAAATTCTTAGGAAAAATGTGGGTTAGTTCATGAAAATTAACACCATGATAATGAGTCAAACCAGTTATGAGAAAACTAGTAATCGAAGTAACTATGGTTTGAAACATATGAGCGGATGTGTACACTTAAATCTTCTAATCTATGCACCAAGGCATGGATAAATCTTTCTTTAAGCATTTGTTAATTTGGCTCTTTGAAAAATAGTATGGTACTTAAATTTATGCAATAATAAGTGCTTAGGATTCTTAATAATGTTATTTGATGAATTATGCCGATTAAACACATCTAAACTTGTTAATTGTTTCCAAAATTTTTTGGTATGAAAATTCTCACGTTTGTCAACAATTTTTGATTTCAAAAACCAAAATTTTTTCCATGATATAATAATCTAAGTTATACGGTTTCCCTTGCATTTGAAACCAAAAACTATTAAACTTGCCTAACTCATAGTATAAAGTTGTGAGAATTTAAGGGTTAGTTCTTTGAACACAAGATGATGATAATGTATAAACTTATCCTAATGAATTTTAGCACTTAAGATCCCAACTTTTTCTTTAAAATTCAAATATTCCAAAATCGAAAAATCAAAATACCTAGGTGTAAAAATTATTTTGGAACGAAGGGTTTGAAATTTCTCACTTTCTTTTTAAGACAAAATTAGAAAAGGAGCTTCGAAATACTTCCCCAAATCATATGCATCATAGCCCCACACCTTCATTTTCCCCTTGGGGTTGCAATGTTTTCCCAAATTTTTAATTCTTAGGGACATTATAGATAATGAAACCTAAAAAATAACTAAAAACCATAGCAAACGTGAAATGGAGATAAAACATAGGAGAGAGAAAGTGTGGAACAAAATCTCACTAAACACACTAAAAAGATGTGTTTTAAGGTGGGAATCACTAGATTTGTATAAATCTAAACAATGTTAATATAGAAGAGAGATGAAAGAAACGTGTGAAATACAAGTGAAATTTGAGAGAAAACATGAATCAAGTGAGAGAGACTGCTACTTTAGAGAGACAAGATAAGAGGTGGAAGAAGAAGAATAAAACAATTTATACATGTTAGTGTTTAGAGGAGGGGTAAAAAGGTACTTATATGATCATACAAGTGGTGCAAGATCGAGCAAGTTTTATGGTTACTTGCTAGCATGATCATCCAAGCCTTACACGATCATGTCAGAATGTAGGAATGACACTATGCACGATCATGCACGATATTGTGTCTTCCAAATCTTGACAGCTATACACCATAATCCTCGTGCATCTTTTGGAATATGTTCCCTACCTATAACACCTTTCTAAACATGATATTCATCAATCAAAATCACTACAAAAACACTAAAATGATGAACTCACATGCAAGAAATTAAAAAAAACCTAACTAACATCACATACTAATTTCTGTTCATTAGCTTGACCATTTTTCATTCAAATATGCTCAATCAAAAGAAAGGAAAGAAATCACTTCTCTTTCTTATGAAAAAACTGCCATGGGATACAGTTTACATTAATGTCCATTCACTTTGAATATTTTCTTTTTATCATTCTCCAACTCCGAAAATCCATGTTTGAATAAGTGGTTCAATTTGAAAGGCCCACTCTAACGTGACTTGAGCTTTTTTCGATATAACTTTAGTCGTGAGTTAAATGATAAAAAAAATCCATTTTAAACTTAATTTTCTTAATATGAGCGTTATTCCATTTCTTAACTTCTTCCTTATATGACTTAGCATTCTTATAAGCATTTAACTACAGTTCTTCTAGCTCATTTAACTGTAGGAGTCTTTTTTCACTATGTGTCTCCGAATTGAAATTCAAGGCATTTTTCGGCCCATATGCCCTATTCCCCAACTTCATGGGCAAGTGATAAGTATTAAAGGCAATTAGAGTGTCATAAATCTTTAGCAAAATTGTCCAAATGAGCATTTGGATCCTTATTGGCCTGTCCATAAAATTGCACGTTGGTCTGTAGCATGTTTAGCAATGTTTGTTTGATTTTGAATGTATTAGTCTACATTGGTGGTCTTATAATCCCTTGTTGATTCACATTGAACCCGACCTTATGAAATCCATAAGGGTCCTTTGTTGTTCTCCTTGACTTCTTTCCTTCTCTATTATTTTGCTATTACCTTTTAGCATTTTGCTTTTTGAATCTCTCTTTCTAGCTTTGTGATGTTAGAAGCTTTTATATTCGTTATCTTGCTCAAACTCTTTGTAGACCTTGTGTGAGAAAAAAGAATCAAATGCTTCAAATCAAAGGAATTCAAATAAAATAACATGCTAATCTCAATCCCAGATTATGACACCAAAAACTTGTTGCTTATTTTAATGTATGCAATATCGCAAGTATACGAATCATATATTATAGTAAATAAGATTTCATTACCATAAGGATTGGATTAGTCACATAATTTACTTTGGTAATAAAAAATTAAATAAATTAAATAAAAATAAATTAACTGAAATTAAAATAAACTAATAAAACTTAGTAACTGAATCAGCAAAGATAATAATAAGAGTGAAGTTAATCAATAATGGAAACTTAGGGATTATTCTATCCTTGTTTTGCTTTTCCTTTGCCTTTTTAATTCAATTATGCTTGATTCTAGATATACTAATGTTTTGATTACCCTCTTTAGAGATATAATTAAGTAATCCCAATTTAAATAGATAACACTCAAATTGAAATCTCTCAATTCTCCAAACTACTCCTAACTACTCAATTAGACTTGAAGCAATACTAAGGATAATTAACTCACAATTAAAATCTCTATTAAAATACTCACTAACATGATATTTATAGGTCTATTAAGTTACCAAATCTCATTGCACAAATTAAAAAAATATCTTGATTCAATCTCTCGATTTCTTATTAAGTATAAGCATGACAAATACCACAAAGCATTAATATATCAAATTTAGCATGGTAAAAGTTATACAAAATAATTCAAGAATAAACCATAATATAGATTTAGAAATCCATAATCATGTTCAACAAACCAATAATCTGAATTAACATCCAAGATAATGAAATATAAGAAGAGAAAAGAAAGAAAATAGCTTGAAGCCTTAATATGGAAATTCTAGAAAATTGGAATTGATCTTAATGTTTCAACTTTTGATCTCCTTTTTTATGATTTGCCATCTCCTTTTTGGTGTTTTTTTTTCTTTTTATACTCTTAAGCCTTCTAAGGTTCTTTCTAGGTTTTTCGTTTCCTTTCTTGATTCCAAATATAGCCCCAAAACATTAAAAATACAAAATTCTCAGTGCAGGTTTGTGCATAACCATCCAAACTCTTTGCACTATTGTGCCAGAGGGTTCATCCCTTGTTACTTACATGTAGGATTATGCATAACTATGCATGATTGTTCATGTTCTTATTCTTTAACTCTTTCTTCATCTTTTCTTTAATTTTTCCTGTTTCCATTCACTAATATACACTTCAAACAACCCTTGAAACATAATGTTAAGATCAAGTCCTTTTCTCTTAAAAAATCAAACAATTTAAACACACAAAACACTAACAAGAACACAATTCTAAGTCCTAAACACATGATTATCATATAAGAAAACACTTACAAACACACTAAAACATCTAGAAAACATATTATGATATACACCTATGAAAACTAAATAATTCTTATCTTTATTATCTTTTTATAAGAGTGGAGCCAATAAGTTTTGAGGAGACAATCCAAGATAAGAAATGAAGAAATGAATTAAATTGTCAAAAATGATAATTGAGTGCTAGTTTCACTTCAAAATGACAAATATGCTACTGGAGTGAAGTGTATTGACAAATTAAAGAAGAATGAAAGAGGAAAAATCAAGAATTTCAAAGAAAGACTTATTTTAAAAGGATATGTTCAAAATACCACTATAAATTATGATGAAGTATTTGCATTAGGTTCCCAATTGAAAAATGTTTCATTTAATCATTGCATTGGTTTCTTAACAAAATAGAAAACCTTTTAGCTAGATGTTAAATTAGTTCTTCTAAATAGATATTTATAAGAAGAAGTGTATGCAGAGCAACAAAATTTTTATGTTATTAAAGGGAAATAAGACAAAATCTTAATGCTGAAAAAGATTTTGTAAGGTTAAAGCAAGCTCTTAAAGCATGGTATAGTTGTGATAATAATTATTTGCAAAAGAAAAGGTTTATATAATGTCCACATAAATATGACCTTTATGTTAGATAAAATCATAATGGTGGTATGATGATTATTTGCTTACATATTGATGATTTAATTTTTATAGGAAGCAATTCAATTATATTTAAGGAATTTAAGAATGAGATGGTTGCTCAATTTGAGATGATTGATATTTACCTTATGTCATAATATTTTGATATTGAAGTGAAAAAATCAAATAAAGGTATTTTTGTGTCAGAAAAGAGTTATGCTAAATATATTTTGAAAGAGTTCAATATGAAAAACTATTAATCAGTTACGATACCTGCTGAATATGGAACAAAGTTATCAATATTTAATGATAGCGAGAAGATAGATGTAATAGCATATCAAAAGCTAGTTAGAAATTTGAGGTCTTTGTTATGTTCAAGGGCAGATATTTTTTATAGTGTTGGCATTATAAATTGTTAAATTGAGACACTAATTATCACATATTTGAAAGATGCAAAAAGGATCTTGAGGTATGTTAATGGAATAATGGATTATGACTTGTTCTACTCATCTTCCAAGAATTTCAATTTTAGTTAGGTATAATGATGTTGATTGGGGAAGTAATGTGGACGATATAAAAGCACCTTATTTTTTTAATTTTATATTGGAGATACTCAATACATATGGATTTAAGGAAAAAAATATTTTTACTCTCTCATCGGGTGAAGCAGACTACATTGTTACAACTTTATGTGTCTATTATGCTATCTGATCATGAAAATTATTGAAAATGATGTGGTTGCCATAAGTTGAAGCTATAAAAAATTTACTTGATAACAAATCAGCCATAACATTTAATTCTCAAAAATCATCTATAACATTAGGAAAGAGTCATACTTTTTATGATAAAAGCAAGCATATTAATATAAGATCTATTTTATTAAAAGTATTATCTAAAAGGAAGTACAACTCAAGTACGTGAAGATTTAAGCTCATGTTACTGATATATTTGTTGGGTTAACCATGGTTGCATTCATCACGTGCATGCATATGCAATGGAAGTGTCCAAATCAAGATTCCGACACCATAACAACTTAGAAATCATAGAATCATACATCCATGAAAGGATATGTAAAGAACATGAAATATAAAACATTTTTACCTTTTGTTTCTCCTCTTTTCTTGTTTCGTCTACTTGTTTGAGTTGTTGCAAACACCAAATCCTTCCTTGATCACCCAAGAACACGTAAAGAAGATGAAGAAAAAATGTATAAGGATGTTTTGAACACTAAACTAGATGAGCTCTAATAGATGCTCAAGATGATAGAAGAAAAGTCAAGAATCTTATTGCGTGCACTTTGATTCATGTAACAATTACATGAATTGTAAGAAAAAGACTCAAGAAACCTCACTGTCACTCTAGAACTCTTCTAGAGCACTTATGTTATCACTTGTGTGTATAAGAAGTGGAAGAAGCTCGTGTACATAAGTGAAGAACTTACTTATGTACCATTTCGTGCCCTTTGTCATGATTGTGGTCTTATTGGCCACGATCGTGCTTAAATTAGGTCATACATATTTATTTTTCTTCCGATCTTTTATGTGTGTGACCCTTAGATTTCTTGTTATTTTAGGCACTTGAATTAACTCTTAATTCAATCAAATCATGAAGGGTTTCATGATGCCAATTTGTCAGAATATAAGTGGATTAATACACGAACTCTTCGATAGTTAATTATCTAAATTATGAACCTTTCATAGACAATTACCATGTAATTCGTCCTTTGGCCATACTATACCCTACTTGGTTATGAGTATGGGCTATGTGTCAACTCCCACTAGACTGACTACGTCACATCTAGTCAAAGTGATGTTAGTTCTTATCTTAGGTTCTCGTTGCTCTTTATGTGTCATTAAAGACTCTCTTCATAACATATAACTGCTCTGGCCAGAGAAGCCCGAGTAATGACCCCGATAAGAGGCTGTGGGCATTGTCTCTTTTTATTAAGAGTGGTTAATCCTTTATTGGCTACCCAATTACCTTCGAATACTAATAGTAGTACCCAATCACCACCCTAAGAGCGACTTCGTCTTGAGGTACAAAGAATGATATCAAATCACAGGATTAGTATCTAAGATATCCTTGAGTACCTCAAGCCCAAGGATATTTACACCATTGCTATGATGAGATTAATCATTGACATTCAATTGATCATCCATATAATCTCATAGCGGGTCATCCGATGTACTTACTGCCCTTAGTAAGCATCCATATATTAACTCTAAACATCTTATGCTTACAGTTTGTGAGATCCACTGCTTGATCAAATTAAATAGTATAATATGTGCTAGTCTGTCTGGATTAATAATGTCCTGTCTTATTAATCCTATGACTAGGGAATATTTAGATAGTAACATAATTACACATGATAAGAATCTCATTATCATAATCTCATCATGATTTCCTTCATGCTATGTTTTGTATCATGAACTTCATTAATTCGATTTAAGATCAATATCAATTCATATATAAACAAATATCAAATTAATGAAAAATGCCTTTCAATTTATTAATCAAAATAAAGTTTTTACAAAAGTGTTAAAGGTGATTGCCTTTAGAGCACTACTCTAACAATCACACACTTGCACTAAATCCAATCACCTTTGTATCTAATACCATAGGCGAGTACACAAGAATCAAATTTTTCTTAAAGAAGTGGCTTAGTCAAAGGATCAGTGATGTTATGATTTGTGGGCATTCTCTCTATCTTCACATCACCTCTATTAATTATCTCCCTGATCAGGTGATATCTCCTGAGTACCTGCTTGGACCTTTGATGAGACCTCGGTTCCTTGACTTGGGCAATGGCTCCATTGTTATCACAGTACAATAATATTTGGTCTACTATGCTGGGAATCACTCTAAGTTCCATGAAAAACTTCTTAATCCAAACATCTTCTTTTGTCACTTGTGCAGTTGCAATATACTCTGACTCGGTCGTCAATTCTGCTGTCGTCTCTTGTTTGGAACTCTTCCAACTGATTGCTCCACCATTCAATGTGAAAACATAACCTGACTTGGATTTGGAGTCATCATGGTCAGATTGAAAACTGACATCTGTATGCCTGGTCACTATGAGATCTCCATTTCCATAAATCAAGAATACATTCTTAGTCCTTTTCAAGCACTTTAGGATATTCTTGACAGTCACCTAGTGACCCTCACTAGGATCTGATTGATATATGCTCGTAACACTTAGAGCATATGATATATCGGGTCTTGTATATAACATAGCATACATGATTGATCCTACTACGGAAGCATATGGAATCATACTCATGCGAGTCCTCTCATCTTGCATCTTGGGACATATAGATTTCGAGAGTGTGTCATGGGAAGAAACCCTTTCTTGGACTGCTCCATGCTAAATCTATTTAGCACTTTGTCTATCTACGTTGACTATGAAAGACCTAACAACTTCCTTGATCTATCTCTGTAGATCTTTATTCCCAACATATAAGTTGCTTCTCTAAGGTCTTTTATGGAAAAATTATGGGACTACCAAACTTTGAATGATTGTAAACTTGAGACATCATTTCCTATAAGTAATATGTCATTCACATATAACACAAGGAATATGATAGTACTCCCACTAACTTTTTTGTATACACAAGGTTCATCAGGATTTTATAAGAAACCAAACTCTTTGATTGTCTCATCAAATTAGATTTTCCAACTCCTAGATGCTTGCTTCAATCCATAAATGGAATTTTGAAGCTTGCATACCTTTATGCCATCTCTAGATATGGGTTGTATCTTACATACATCCTCAACTAGGTTTCCATTTAGGAAAGTCATCTTCACATCCATCTGTCATATTTCATAATCATAATGAGCAGTAATGACTAGGAGTATTCTAATAGATTTAAGCATAGCTATAGGGCTAAATGTCTCATCATAGTCAACTGCTTGTCTTTGACGATAACCTTTAGCAACTAACCTCGCTTTATAGGTAATCATATTACCTTCCATGTCGATTTTCTTCTTGAAAATCCACTTGCACCCTATGGTTTTAACCCTTTAGGTGGGTCAACCAAAGTCCATACTTGATTTTCATACATAGAATCTAATTCAGACTTCATGGCTTGAATCCATTTTTCAGATTTTGAACTCTTCAGAGCCTCTTGATAGGCTGTAAGCTCATCGTCCTCTATGAGCAATAAGTCATTGTGTTCAATTACGAGAAATCCGTATCTCTCTGGAACATGGCATATCCTACTTGACCTACAAACATTTTATATGTTAGAAGGTTCAACTGTTGTCTCATCTTTGTGGATAACAATTTCGGGTTCAAGCAATTGATCTTTGTTTGTTTGAGCATCATGAACTTCATCAAGTTCAACTTTACTCCCATTGTCTTTTCTTAGAAGAAACTCTTTTTCTAAAAAGATAGCATGCTTTGAGACAAACACTTTTTGCTCTTAAGAATTATAGAATTGATATCCAATTGTTTCCTTAGAATATCCTTTAAACAGATATTTATCAAATTTCAATTCAAGCTTATCTAATTGAATCCGCTTCAAATAAGCCAGACAAGCCCAAACTTTCATATGAGAAATTTATTAGTCCACATCTCATATAGAATAACTTCAACTGCCTTTGACAGGAGTCTGTTTGTCACATAAATAGCAATCCCCAGTGCATAGCCCTAAAAGGATTTCAGTAGTTCAGCTAAGCCCATCATTGACCTTACCATGACTAGCAAGGATCGGTTTCTCCTTTCAGCTACACCATTATGTTATGGTGTGTAAGTTGGAGTCCACTAGGATTATCCCATTATTTCTGAGATAAGTTAGAAAATCCTCGTTTAAGTATTCACCACCTTGATCTGATCAAAGTGTCTTAATACTTCTACCAAGTTGTTTCTCTACTACATGTCTAAATTGTTTGAATATTTCAAACACTTCAGATTTGTATCTCATTAGATACACATACCCATATCGTGAATAATCATCGATAAAAGTAATGAAGTACACAAAACCAACTCTGGTATGAATAGACATCGGACTACATACATCAAAATGTATTAGGTCTAATAACCCATTTATTCGTTCACCCTTTTCTTTAAAAGGTAATTTAGGGGGCGCTTGGTTTATAGAAGGTAATGGGAATGAGAATGAGAATGAATATCAGGAGGAATGAGAATGGATATAATCATTATACTTATGATGGTTGCTTAAGATGAAGGAATGATTACCATTACCATTGATAGTGGTTGGTTTGTAAAAAATATTGTAATTAATTAATTACAAAATGAATTATATTTTAATTAAT
>JAOTAY010003911.1:0-36190 GCA_025629805.1 Erythroxylum baracoense
AATTAAATAAATTTGTTCGTTTTAAGTATCCCTGGTGGGGAATTCCTCCCCTGCGAGCCACGGGTCCAGATGTCACGTAGGATGTCGGGCCGTGGGCCCACCCGGGGAGGGGTTCCAGCAATCCAGCTCTAGATTGCTTTAGAAAACTTGCATTGAAATAAATAGGTGATCTTTATCTTCCACTTCCATCTTGCATAATGCACAAGTAGAGTCCACATTATCATGCCATTGACTTTTGGTCTCAAGCCTATTCTTTATTGCAGGCCAAGTGATTTGTGAGGCCTTTAGATTTATAGTGTTTCTCTAAAGAAGATTAAACCAAGGAATCCTCAGATAGTACATTAATAAGTAGCTAAGGGCATGATTTGTTTGTGAATTTTCCATTCGGAGCAAGCATCCAAATTATTTCATTATCATTCATTACATCGTTCAAATGAGGTAGGTATTGTACAAGATTGTAAAATCCTCTAAAATATCCATTCTATTCACCATTGCAAATCAAAGATGAGACTTTAAGGTTCAGCAGTATTCTGTTCCTTAAATGATTCAACACAAGATTATGTATAATAGTACTTAAGTCCATCCAATTTTCAAACCCAAACGATGTTTTTCCCCATTACCTAGTTTATGCTTATCCATAGATAGATAGTATCTCTCAACTTCATCATTTAAATAAAAATCCAAGTGGCCTCTTTTGTGTAAGTAGCCTATCAGAAGTTTATATTTTGGAGATGGTACTCATGAATCCATTTGGTCCGAAGTGCATTTTGATCAGCGTAGAGCCATATATCCTTTTACACATCAGTACTTTTTGCATTGTTGTAATAAAAATAATCCTAAGCCCTTCCTGCTTCTTCAAAATGGTAACCTCACGCTATTTGATCTTAACATTTTTAGAGTTATCTGTTCTTCCTTTCTATAGGAATGCCTTCATTATTCCGTCAATTTGTTTTATAACCTTCTTGGGTAATGCAATGTGAGCTATCCAACAACATGCAAGCTAGTAAAAATTGAGATAATAAGAGTAATTCTAGCTGCATAGGAGAAATACCTATTCAACCAAGCATTTAATCTTTATTTAATCCTTTCAATAAGAGGAAAACAATCTTGGAATTTTTGTTTAGAGGAAGTAATAGGGATGCCAAGATAGCATAATAGAGTCGTGTGAATATTCATACTAGTGATTCTGTTTACTTCAGCTATGTTCCTCACATCAGTTGATAGACATATGCAACTCTTTTCAATATTATATTTTAACCCCGACCATTCAGCCAAAGTTTTCAGGGCTTGCATCATAATGTTGATGGATTGACTGTCCGCTCCACATAGAAGAATTAGATCATCAGCATATATAAGATGAGTGATGTTGATAGCTGTAAAGTCCCAATATCCCATTTTAGGGGCTAGGACCTAGAATAGTGCAAATGAGAGTATACTGAGAAATTAGAAGTGCATGTCATGCATCATATGGCATATTTAAATATGTGAATTGTGTTGATATTCATGAAATAGTTGTACATGCATTCATTAACATTTTCGCGTATAATTGATTTATAAATGTGATTAAAATGAGAATTGTGGTTTTTATGTGTTGAAAAGTTATTTGGAGAGTATCATTATTATTTCCAAATTTTTACGAAACTTTAGGAAATTTCTAAAAAATTTGGGGTCCTTTTGGACTAGGAAAAATGTTGAAAAATGGACAAATGGAAGCGTGACACGTGGGCTGATTATTTAGTGCCAAATGGCCTACATGCAATAGAGACATGTGGTTGTGAATTATGGAATACATGTAGGTCATGATTTGGTTTGGAAGAGTACTGTAGCTTGCCTGTTCTTCATTGGAATCACCGAAAAATACAAAAACTCTTTCAATTGTTCAACATCACAAAAACAACTTGTTGATTATGCTTGAGTAATTGGCCAATGATTCTTACATCAAAGTAAGAATTTCAATTCCTATCAACTATTGGAAATTGAGCTAAACCAACTAAGTTGAGTTTTAAGTTTATGATACCGTAAAAGGGTTTTGATGATGTTTGAGTATGTGTGAATGAATTCATGCATGAGTGGGATAAGAAGAAGTGATTTCTGTGATTATTGGTGACTTAGAAAGTCTGCAATAGTTAGCGAAAATGGGAAGATGTAGAAGACGGAAAGTGCAAAAAATTGGAGTTAACTAGAAAAAATGCAGAAAAGTGATAACATGCATGAATAGTGATCTATTTTGATGTTTGTGTTGAATCTTGGATTTTTGATTTGTTGTGTTATGTTGAACTGAAAGGGATATAGAAAAGATGATTTATGCATAATATGTGTTGTTGTGCTTTAAGTAGGATTAAGATGATAGAAAAACGTGGAATGAAGGTGGAAAGAAGATGGAAAAAAATAAAAAAATATGCAAAAAAACATGAAATATACAATAATGATATAAGGTTTTTGATGTTTGTTTGTAATTACAGATTTTTATTTGTTATAGTTGATCTGAACTAAATTGGGGGTCGAAATGAAGAGAATTAGGGAAGAGAAAGAAGAAGAAGAAAACCTGCGTTTTGTTAATCTAGAGAGAAGAGAGAAGAGGAGTTGCACCGAAGACTTACTTAAGGGAGACTGTTCTGAACATCCTTTATTCTTTTTGTTGTAACTTGTTCTCCTAACATCCAAATGATATGGGATTTAAACCAAAAAACTCTTAACATATTTTTCTTTATCTCCACCAAAATTTATAGCCATCTAAATTAATTCGGGAAAGATTGAGTGATACATTTAGGATGAAATGGTGAGTGTGTTGGAATGTTATGAACAGGAATATTTTCATTAAACACGCTTCGGTATTTTGCTTATATCTTGATCTTTAAACTTCCAAATGAGTTGATTCTTAATTCAAATTAAACTAGAGACATATTTATACAACTTTTTTGAAGAAGTAGAATTTTAATTCTGTCTTTAAGAATTTCAATTTTTGGCTTAAAATTGAGCTTTGGCTTAGGCTCTAACATTACCCGAAACAGAAATCATGTCTTGTTGTTATCGAATAAACTGTATTGATGCAGGCCGAATAAGACAAAAGTGTATTCACAAAATTTTTATCTTATTCTCTTAGCTTTCAATTGGTATAATTTTTCGATATTTTAATTGAGAGATATGAGTTATACAACTTGAAAGCATGATCCTGCACTAGCGAAACTTTCAAATGTACTTAGTCTATAGTATTTTGAGCATAACTCATAGAATAATGAACCAAATTATATGATCTTGGTATGATTAGCAACTGGAAACATAAGGGAACAATTGTTCAGAAGTAAGTATTGTTCAAAAACTTGAACTTCCTTGTCATAATGATCATGCAAAGTTGACCTGAAAGTGGTTTTAACAAAAATCTAGAATAGTTAATGAGTGTATGAATTTTGACACATTTAGTGTACAATTGATATTTGCAACAATTTATTATAGAAGTATACATGATACATTTATAAAAATTCATATTCTGTAACTAAATATGGTAACATGAAATTGTATTTGAATGCATATAGAAGAGCAAGTAGAGCAACCGCTTCCATATATTTTCGGAACTTCAAGGCAATAAGCGAAAATGCATCAATTGTGAGTAACCTAAGATGGTCTCACCTTAACTTGTTTTGTTTATTACTGAATTGAATTTTATTTTGATGAATGTGTACTAAATTGTGTATTGAATTCCAGACAAGAAATGTCCTTGGAGTTTTGATACATGATTAAACATTGGAAGTGCTACTTGTATGTGAATGAGATTAACTACATGGTTCTCAACTTGAATGTTCATGCCAGACCTAGTCTAATGATTATTATGAACAAGAGCATGAATTCAAATGTAATTGATCAAATGTGATGACTAAAATTGAGGAATGCATTTCATTCCAATGCATGAAATATAAAGGCAGTTGTGACTGATGTTTCTAGTGAAAAAGAGCTTAAAGCTCAGACATTCGTGATTAGATCCTAAGGCTCAATATGTACGAAGAGCCCTGCCCCAATGGATAAGGGATAGTATGAAAAAGCCTAGTATCCATAACGGATATGAGACAGTGAAAAAGGCACATAGTCATAACAATGAAATAAATGAAATCGAGTCTCATAACATTGTATGCACGTATGATCTAAATAAATTGAATGATTACAATGTTTTGAGACCCTTGTGTATGAAATATGTGATAATTTGTCAATGTCTATGTTCTACAAAATTGTTCTAAAATGATGAAATGTTTGAATTTTGATTTTGAAATATAACAATTGTGATCAGGTGTTATGTGATATTACTTGACAAAAATCAAGTTGATTGGAATTACATGATAATATGATTTATTGTGCGTTGTATGACAAAAAGAACCATCAAGGATGGTTACTTTGTTGAGTTCTCAAAACTCACCAACATTGCAACGTTGACAATTTTAGGTTCGAGAGAGTGACGAACTAGCTTCTAAGACTGCATAGAAGCGATTTTGTAAAACTTATTGAGATCAGATATGGCTCAAAGGTCAGTAAGCTGGGACTGAAGGAATAGTTTGTATTATCTTTTATGATTCCTCATTTATGTAGCATACTGTGTAGACTGAGCTATTGATGTTCATAGGATAATGTTATGTAAATATAGATGTTGAACGTAATGCTATAATATAACTTATGGTGTATGATATAAAATGAGGAAAATTTGGCTTTTAGAACAATGTGTAATGTATGACTTAGCTTACGGTGCCATATTTTAAAATGAACTTCAAATAGTGAACACACCATTTCTATTAGGCATGTGCACGTGTATCTGAAGGGTGTACGTGCATGTGTCAAATAGGAGTGGGGTGTTGCAGTTGTGGTATCAGAGTATGGTTGGCATCTATAGGGATATATAGAAATGTTAGGTATGAAATGTTGTGAAAATTTCAGATGGTGATTGAAATTATTGTGTATTATTGGTTATTCGATGTTGGCGATCAAATAGAACACTCAGCTAACCTAGGGTCAGAAAGAGCCAGTAGAGAGACGTCTGCATCTTGACCTAAGGGAATGCCTCCAAGAGAAGAGAAAGGAGGTACGACAAACTGCGAAAGTAGGGGACTGTGGACTTCTACAGAAGTGCAAACCTTGTAGAGGCCGAGAGATGGCTAGAGAGGATAGAAAGAGTCTTTGATCAGATAGATTATGAGTCGGATGAGAGGTTCAACTATGCAGTATCTTTATTGGAAGGCCCAGTCGACCATTGGTGGAAAACTATTCCAGGCAGTACCATCAGGCTTTGTAGATTGAGATGGGAGGATTTTATGGGAAGCTTCAAAGAGAATTATATGCCCAAGATCTACATGGACAGAAAGATGAAGAAATTTCTAGATCTGAAGCAACGCAGGATGTCTGTGGCAGAATATAAGATTAAATTTAGTGAGCTGATGGGATATGCTAATACCTTGATTTCTACTGAGGAAGACAAGTGTAGAAGATTTGAAGATGGGTTGAACATGGAGATTCGGACAAGGCTAGTTATTACTACCTTGACCAGTTTCGCTGAGCTCAGAGCAGCCTCAATCCGAATAGAGTAATTATTAAGGGATAGTTAGTTTGAGCAGAGATCCAAGTCTAGACAGAAGAGGCCTAGTGAATTTCAGGGTGGTTTTAGTAGAAGGTTCAGTAAGCGTCAGACCCGAGCTTTCAGACCACTAACTGGATCAAGATAGTCAAGGTTCAGACAGAGAGGTGGTTCTGTTCATTATGGTAATAATAGAGGTGCAGTATCGGGTCAGTTGCCAACTTATAAGCAATGTGGGAAGAAGCACAGTGGTGAGTGCTGGAGGGTAATAGGAGCTTGCCTTTGGTGCGGCTCACTGGATCATCAGATCAACGATTATTCTGTGGTTTTTAGAGCACAGTCTGAAAGGTGAGGAAGTATGGCGACATAAACTACTATTTAACAGAGCCGAGCTAGTGGGTTTGGACAGAGAGGCCGTGGCAGAGGCAGAGTGAGCTCTGGAAGTCTTTATATCAGGACTGAGGTGCAAAGTAATCCCAAGCTAGAGTCTATGCTATGATGAGACAAAAGGCTCAAGAGTCTCTAGATGTCGTTGCAGGTACGTTATTATTATTACTTTTGAGGTTTTTGCACTGCTAGATCTTAGATCTATGCATTCATTTATCACACCGTATATGGTATTTAGGTTGCATTATCATAGAGAATTATTGAGATGTGGATTAGAGGAGAGTACATCGATAAGTGGTACCACTGTGATAGGAGAAGTCTGTAAGAGGTGTTTGATTTGAATTGATCAGGCAGAGTTGGATGCATATTTAATTGTGTTACAGTTAAAGGAGATAGATGTTATTCTAGGCATGGATTGGCTCATTGCTCATAGGGTCATCATGAATTGCTATACTAAGGAGGTAATTTTAGAATCTCCTAATCAACCGATAGCAGTGTTCAGAGATATTAGCCAAGCAGTGCTAGCCAGACTGATCTCATTCATGAGTGCTTTGAGGTTAATGCAAGGGGGATTTGAGGCTTATCTAGCCCACATTATTGATACTAGAGCTGAGCAGAATATATAGGACATTCCTATAGATAAGGAATTCCTAGATGTGTTTCCCGCAGAGTTACCTAACTTCCCTCCAAATTGGGAAATAGAGTTTACGATTGACTTAGTTCTAGCTGCTACTCCTATATCTATTCCTCTATAAAGGATGGCACCCGTGGAACTAAAGGAGTTGAAGGCTCAGTTGTAGGAATTGTTTAAAAAGGGATTCATTAGACCCAGTGTTTTACCCTTAGGAGCTCCAGTTTTATTTGTGAAGAAGAAAGATGGCACTTTGAGGATATGTATTGACTATAGGCAACTGAATCAGGTTACAGTAAAGAACAAGTAACCATCGCCTAGAATTGATAACTTATTTGATCAGTTACAGGGAGCTCAGGTATTTATTAAATTGGATTTGAGATCTGGGTATTATCAGCTAAAGATAACAGAGGCTGATGTACCAAAGAGTGCTTTCAGGAGAAGGTATAGGCATTTCAAGTTTTTAGTAAGGTCGTTTAGGTTAACTAATGCCCCAGCCATTGATGAATAAGGTATTTCAGCCCTACCTAGATCACTTTGTGATAGTGTTTATCGATGACATTTTGGTGTATTCAAAGAATAGAGAAGAACATGCTGACCATCTGAGAGTGATCTTACAGATTATGAGAGAAAAATAGTTGTATGCTAAATTCAGTAAATGTGAGTTTTGGCTGAATCAGATGGTGTTTTTAGGTCATATCATAAATGGGCAAGTTATTTAATTGGATCCAATGAAAACTGAGGTAGTAATGAAATGGGAGGCTCCGAAGAATGTGTTAAAAGTTTGGAGTTTCTTAGGATTAGTTAGATATTACTGAAGATTTGTCGAGGGGTTTTCATTAATTTCTACCACTCTGACTAAACTTTTGAGGAAGAATGTAGCATTCAAATGGGATGATGATTGTCAGAAGAGCTTTGAGGAGTTGAAACATCGGTTAATTACAACACCAGTGTTGACTATTCCATCCAAAACTGGTGGATATGTAGTATACAGCGATGCTTTGCGTCAAGGAATGAGATTTGTATTAATGTAGAATGGTAAGGTGATAGCCTACAAATCGAGACAACTAAGGTCTCACGAGATGAACTATCCAGTACATGATTTAAAACTTGCTGCAGTTATCTTTGCTCTAAAGATATGGAGACATTATTTATACAGAGAGACATTTAAGATGTACACTAATCACAAGAGTTTAACATATTTATTGAGTCAGAAAAAGCTAAACATGAGACAGAGGATGTGGATAAAGTTGTTAAAAGATTATGACTGCACGATTGAATATCATTCGAGAAAAGCGAATATAGTGGCAGATGCTTTGAGTAGGAAGTTACACAGCAGTGTAGCTGAGATTCGATTATTGAGGTTACCAAGCTTGATTCAATTGAAAGCTTTGAATGTGGAGTTGAATCTAGAGCATAATGAAGCATTGATAGCTACACTAAAGTTGAGACCGATGTTACATGATCGAATTAGAAGAATTCAGAGTAAAGATCCTGAAATGATGAAACTGATTGAGAAAGTTAAGACGAATCCCGATTCTGAATTTGAATTGCTAGATGAGACATTGTGGTTAAAACAGAGATGATATATGCCTAATATGGATAAATTGAGAAAGGAAATTTTAGAGGAAGCTCATATGGCCACTTATGCTATACATCCTAGCACGACAAAGATATATAATGCGCTAAAGCAACATTTATGGTGGCCAGGAATGAAGAAGCAAGTAGCGGAATATGTTTCTAAATAACATGCTAGCATGTTAAAGCTGAGCATCAGGCTCCAGTTAGGAAGATACATTCGTTGCCTATTCCGAAGTGGAAATGGGAATAAATCACTATAGATTTTATTATGGGTTTGCCTAAGACTCCGAGGCAAAATGATGCTATATGTGTTATAGTGGACCGAATAACTAAGTCAGACTATTTCTTACTAGTGAGAGAGAACAACTCACTAGACCATTTAGTTCGGAAGTATGTGAATGAAATGGTTAGACTACATGGGGTTCCAGTGTCTATTGTATCGGACAGGGATCCTAGATTTACTTCGAGATTCTGGAAGAGTTTGCATTCACCTATGGGTACAAAGTTAAACTTCAGTGCTGCATTTTATCCTTAAATGGATGGGCAGAGTGAGAGGACAATCAAGACTGTTGAGGATATGCTCAGGTCATATGTATTAGTGTTTCAAGGAGCGTGGGATTAATATATTGCATTGACTGAATTTGCTTACAACAATCACTATCACAGTAGTATCGAAATGGCACCTTATGAGGCATTATACGGCAGAGCATGTCGATTGCCTCTATATTAGGATGAGGAATGTTTGAGAATGATAGAAAGCCCTGAGTTGATACAAGATACTGTGGATAAGGTGAAACTGATCCAAAGTCTCATAAAAGTGACTCAAGATAGACATAAGAGCTATGTGGATTAGCATTGAAGAGATATGCAATACAATGTAGGAGACAAAGTGTTTCTGAGAGTGTCACCTTGGCGAGGTGTGCTGAGGTTTGATAAAAAGGGCAAGTTGAGCCCTAGGTACATTGGTCCTTATGAAATCATTGAGAGGATAGGACCTTTGGCATATAAGTTAGCTTTTCCAAATGAACTGTTTTAGTTACATAATGTGTTTCATGCGAGCATGCTAAGAAGATACAGATCTAATCCTACATAGGTGTTGTCGGCTCAAAAAATTGAAGTTGCTAGTAATTTGAGTTATATTAAGGAGTCAGTTCAAATAGTGGGCTATCAAACGACTGAGGAATTGGGAAATTCCAATGGTGAAAGTTCTATGGAGAAATCATTCAAGTGAGGAAGCAACTTGGGAAACAGAGGAACATATGAAAAAGCAATATCCCCACCTGTTTCAACAATCAGGTAAGAATTTCAAGGATGAAGTTTCTTACGGAGGTGAGAATTATAACCTCCCAATATCCCATGTTAGGGGCTAAGACCCCAGAACAGTGTAAATGAGAGTATAATAAGAAGTTAGAAGTGCATTTCATGCATCATATGACATATTTAAATATATGAATTGTGTTGATATTCATGAAATAATTGTACATGCATTCATTGACATTTTTTAGGTATAATTGATTTATAAATGCGATTAAAATGAGAATTGTGGTTTTTATGTGTTGAAAATTTATTTGGAGAGTGTCATTATTATTTCTGAATTTTTGTGAATTTTAGGAAATTTATGAAAAATTTAGGGTCTTTTTGGATTAGGAAAAATGTTGAAAATGGACAAATGGGAGCGTGACATGTATGCTCATTATTTAGTGCCAAATGGACAACATGCAATGGAGACATGTGGCTGTGAATTATGGAATACACGTAGGTCATGTTTTGGTTTCGAAGAGTACTGCAACTTGTCTGTTCTTTATTGGAATCACCGAAAAATACCAAAACTCTTTCAATTGTTCAACATCACCAAAAACAGCTTGTTGATTATGCTTGAGTACTTAGCCAATGATTCTTACATCAAAGTAAGAATTTTAGTTCATATCAACTGCTAGAAATTGAGCTAAACCAAGGAAGTTGAGTTTTAAGTTTTTGATCGCATAAATGGGTTTTGATGATGTTTGAGTATTTGTGAATGAATTCATGCATGAGTGGGATAAGAAGAAGTGATTTCAGTGATTATTGGTGACTTAGAAAGTCTGCAAAAAGTGTTAACAAAAATGGGAAGATGTAGAAGATGGAAAGTGTAGAAAATTGAAGTTAACTGGAAAAAAATGCATAAAAGTGATAACATGCATGAATAATGATCGGTTTTAATTTTTATGTTGAATCTTGAATTTTTGATTTGTTATGTTATGTTGAACTGAAAGGGATGTAGAAAAGATGATTCATGCATAAGATGTGTTGTTGTGCTTCAAGTAGGATGAAGATGATAGAAAAATGTGGAATGAAGGTGGAAAGAAGATGGAAAAAAAAGAAAAAAATAAAAATAAAAATATGCAGAAAAATATGAAATATATATGAATGATATACGGTTTTTGATGTTTGTTTGTAATTATGGATTTTGATTTGTTATGGATGATCTGAACTAAATTTGGGGTTGAAATGAAGAGAATTAGAGAAGAGAAAGAAGAAGAAAACTTGCGTTTTGTTAATCTAGAGAGAGAAGAGAAGAGGAGTTGCACAGAAGACTTACTTAAGGGAGACTATTCTGAACATCCTTTGTTCTTTTTGTTATAACTTCTTGTCCTGACATACAAATAATATAGGATTTGAACCAACAAATTCTTAACACATTTTTCTTTATCTCCACCAAAATTTATAGCCATCTGAATTAATTAGGAAAAGATTGAGTGATAAGTTTATGATGAAATGGTGAGTGTGCTGGAATATTATGAACTGGAATATTTTCATTGAACATGCTTTGGTATTTTGCTTATATCTTGATCTATAGATTTTCAAATGAGTTGATTCTTAATTCAGATTAAATTAGATACATATTTATACAATTGGTTTGAAGAAGTAGAATTTTATTTCTGTCTCTAAGAATTTCAAAATCTGGCATGAAATTGAATCTTGGCTTAGGCTATAACACTACCCAAGACAAAAATCATGTCCTGTTGTTATCGAATAAACTATATTGATGTAGGCAGAATCACACAAAAGTATCTTCACAAAAGTTTTAGATTATTCTCTTATGTTTTAATTGGTATAAATTTTGTAATTTTTAGATATTTTAATTGAGAGATATGAGTTGTACAACCTGAAAGCATGATCCTGCACTAGCGAAAATTTCAAATGTACTCAGGCTATAGTATTTTGAGCATAAATCATAGAATAATAAACCAAATTGTATGATCCTGGTATGCTTAGCAATTGGAAACATAAGGGAACAATTGTTTAGAGGGAAGTATTATCTAAAAACTCCATATTCCTTGTCATAATGATCATGCAAGGTTGACCTGAAAGTGGGTTTTGAGAAAAAACTAGAATAGTTAATGAATGTATGAATTTTGACACATTTGGAATACAATTGATCTTTGCAACAATTTATTATAGAAGTATACCCGGGCATATGTCATTGACTATGCATGTTACATGATACATTTATAAAAATGAATATTCTGTAACTGAATGTGGTAACATGAATTTTTATTTGCTTGCATATAGAAGAGCAAGTAGAGCAACCTCTTCCAGATATTGCCAGAACTTTAAGACAATAAGCAAAAAGGGAGTAATTGTGTGTAACCTAAGATGGTCTCACCTTGACTTGTTTTGTTTATTACTGAATTGAATTTGATATTGATAAATGTGTATTGAATTGTGTATTGAATTTTTGACATGAAATATCCGAGGATTCTTAATACATGATTAAACATTGGAAGTGTTACACGTATGTGAATGAGATGAACTACATGGTTCTCAACTTGAATGTTCATGCCGGACCTATTCCAATAATTATTATGAGCAAGAATATGAATGCAAATGTAATTGATCAAATGTGATGACTAAAATTAAGGAATGCATTTCATTTCAATGCATGAAATATAAAGGCAGTTGTGACTGAAGTTGCCAGTGAAAAAGAGCTTAAAGCTTAGACATTCGTGATTATAGCCTAAGGGTCAATGTGTACAAAGAGCCCTGTATCTCCAATGGATAAGGGATAGTATGAAAGAGCCTGGTATCCAAAATAGATACGAGATAGTGAAAAAGGCACATAGTCACTACAATGAAATAAATGAAATCGAGTCTTATAACAATGCATACACATATGATCTAAATAAATTGAATGACTGCAATGTTTTGAGACCCTTATGTATGAAATATGTGATAATTTGTCAATGTGTATGTTCTGCAAAATTGTTATGAAATGATGAAATGTTTGAATTTTGATTTTGAAATATAACAGATATGATCAGGTGTTATGTGATATTACTTGACAAAAATCAAGATGATTGGAATTATATGATAACTTGATTTATTGTGTGTTGTATGACAAGAGTGAACCATTAAGGATGGTTACTTTGCTGAGTTCTCAAAACTTACCAAAATTGCAAGGATAACAATTTCAGGTTCGAGAGAGTGACAATCTAGCTTCTAAGACTGCATAGAAGCGATTTTGTATAACTTGTGGAGACCAAATATGGCTCAAAGGTCGATCAGCTGGGACTGAAGGAATAGTTTGTGTTATCTTTTGTGATTCCTCATTTATGTATCATACTGTGTAGACTGAGCTGTTGATGTTCATAGGATGATGTTATGTAAATATGGATGTTGAACGTAATGCTATAATATAACTTATGGTGTATGAAGTAAAATGAGGAAATTTTGGCTTTTAGAACAATGTGTAATGTATGACTTAGCTTACGATGACATGTTTTAAAGTGAAGGGGAAATAGTGAACACACTATTTCTATCGGGCATGTGCACGTGCATCCGAAGGGTATACGTGCATGTTTAAGATGGGAGTGGAGTGTTACAACAGCTCTGTATTTATGATGATATTGGAACCCACCATTACAAGAGACTAGCCTGTTCAACAGTTTAGATAAACCTTCCATAACAAGGATCAATAAATAAGGAGGTAAGGGATCTCTTTGTCAATACCCTTTGCATTTCTAAAAGTTTTAGTAGGGAATCCATTCACTATCACACTTAATAAAGAAGATTGAATGTAATTCATTATCCAATTTAGAAATCTATATGGCAGTTACAACACATTTAGATATATTTGAATAAATTTCCAACTGATTATATCAAATGCTTTGTAAAGGTAAACTTTGATTGATTAGTTGTTAAGAGTTTTACTTGAGTTATACTCCTTCATTAGCTGTTGAACTATAAGAATATTATCCCCAAAATTTTTGTCAAGAATAAATGCTCCCTGAGCTATATTAATAACGCTAGTGATCACCACTTTCAATCTTTTAGCTAGGAGTTTTGAAATCACCTTATAAATGGTGTTATAATATGATATTGGCTTGAAATCTTGCATACTCATAAGGTTGTGCTTTTTTATTCTCAAGCAAAAGAATGTATGATTAAGTTTATAAAGCATTTTGGAAGAAGAAAAAAATTCTAGCATTACCTCAGTGAACAGTTATCCTATAATATCCCATGTCTTTTGGAAAAACATTGCAGGGCAACCATTTGGTCCTGGTGATTTTGATGGATGTAAGTTGAAGATAACTCTTTTGACATCAATTTCTCTAATAGGGGAAATAACCAATTAAGCAATTGAATGGCTACTGTATATTGTAGCTTAGAGTAGTATTATAATCATATCCCATTAGATCTAGGTAGTGGCTCCTAGCTAGCTCTTACAATTCATTCTAATCCTTGTATTCTAAGCCATTAGAGTCATGTGATACTGAAATTTTGTTGACATTTCTCCTGTAAGGTAAGGTTGAATGAAAGAATCTTGGGTCAGAGTCTTCATTCTTCACCTAGTTTATTCTATCATTTTGTTTCAGAATTGAATTATGGAGCCTGAGTAATTTATGATATTTTTACAATCTCTTAGTCTCTGCCATTCTCAAGTCTACATTATGTGGAGATTCAGAACTGGCTTTTTGAGCTTGAGTTAGTTTCTCCCTAAGTGTATTTAGATTTTGATTCCTATCAAGCATAAAGTTCTTGAGTTCTCTCTTCACCATTTTCAATTTATTTATAAACCAATAAGATTTATAACCCTCTATATTGTGGTTCCAACATCTATTAATAACAGCAGAGAAGCCTTCTATCTGAGAGGTACCATTGAAAGATTTGAAAGGAGTTCCCCCTATTCTTTTTTCAACTAGCTTTTGTATTAGCATATAAGAATGACTAGCCATTAGATTCTCATCGAAGTAGACATAGGAGTTAGGAAATTAATCGAGCCATGAAGTACTAACTAGTGATCTGTCAAACTTTTTCCTTATAATCCAGTTACCTTGTTGACTATTACTCCATATGAGCAATCTAGTCGTTGTGTTTAGATCACCAAGAGTATCTTCATCAGGAAATTAAAGAGTTCCCTTGCTGAAATAATATTGAACTTCCTGCTACTCTCCACTTCATTTAAGCTTAAAGCGCAGCTAGAGTTGTCCAAAATAAGCCACGGTTTTTGAATTCCCAGTTGCAGTTTTTGTATATCCAACTGATAGTTGTGTTTTGCATGATGTTTTAGGGTGTAATATGATAAGTATTTAGCGTTAAATTGAGAGTTAAGTGTGTGTTTATATGTTAATTATGTTAGTTCGTATATTTATGTGTCTTTTATTGATTAGTATGAATCTTTGAGCTTAGTTGTTATATTTTTGAGATACCTTGATGTGTGTGTTAGTGTTGTAGGGTAAACGGGGAAGAACGATGAAGATTTGAAGAGTTTCAGGCTAAAAGATATAGGCCGCGATCGTGACAAAGAAGGAAAAGCCTAAAGCAACCAAGCCATGATCGTGCATCAAGGGCCACGATCATGACAGAAAGGATAAATCACCAGCCACATCATGACAGGTAGGGCCATGATCGTGTCCTACAATGGGCTAACACGAAAACTCAAAATTTGAGAGATTTTTGGACCATTTTGACCCTAAATTTGACCTAGGATTGCTACAGAATAAATAGCACACTACAAGATAGTCACGAGCAGACATTAGAGAGTGAAGGGAGTCAAGCAAAATGGTGAGTTTCTGCAAAAATTGGAGAGGAACCTAGAGAGAAATGAAGCGATTGAAGAAGGAGATGAAGGAGGAGAGGCACGGAGATATGTTTAATGCGAAGTACTTCCCGAAACAAGTGGTTACCTGAAATCATGACCTCCGAGATCCGTTCCGATAGTATTTTTTATTTTTATTTCAATTTCATTGATGTTTGAGATTGATATTGATTGGAATTGCTATTGCTGAGTGTTAATCTTTTGTCTAAACTCACCTTCGGGTTTTTTTGATTCTTGAAATTAATAAAATTTATTTGATGGTGTTTTATTTTAATTTAATTGTGATTCAATTTCAATTTTTCATAACTTGGTAATAAACTAAAAGGGTGACCCAGTAAAATCATCGATTTGGACTAATGGGAGCTGGGTAAATTGATAGGTAGAGAGTTGAACTAAACCGGTAGAGTCGTGTAACGAGAGATCAAGCGTAGATTCCCGATAGGTTAATAGAACTAATTTAGGTTTTGGACCAAATGTAGATTAAGAGATCTCAATTTTCATAATTTGAATTAGGGTTTATCAATTAGGGTTATGAATTATAACTTGAGAGAGAGTAATTCACTTTAGGACTGTCTAGGCCTGTTAAATCAGAAATTGCAAAATTGGTATATTTTCTTTAGTTTCGAATTGAATCCCCTTTTCTCTCACTTGGTTATTTTTAGGTTGGGTTTTATATTATTTTTGTGGTTTGTTATTTTGTTCATTCTTGTGGCACTTTAATTTCTCAAATTTGATTACTGATTGATTTAAATTCTGCATTAGTTGTTTAATTAAGTTAATTGCAAATTTAGATGCCTTTAGATTTTAGGACTAGTTCCCTTCCTCGTGGGATCGACACCTTAGGTCTTACGCGAACGACCCGTGCACTTTCGGTAAGTACCGAGGTTATAATTAGTAAAACTTAGCGCATGTAACCTTGAGCAAACACCAACCATAGTTTGTTTCATTAAAAACTAAAATTGGAAGAATAAATAAGTGTTATAATGAAAACAAGACTCATACCTTTAATTTAGCATTTCAAATAAAGATATTGGTTTGATTCTTCCATCACTTATAATCGAATTACATCAAAGTTGTATAAACAAATGATCCTACCATTGTAGTGTGAGTTTTGATTAGAGAAGATCTCCCATTTAGCTCCCAAAAACTTGCAACCAAATAGATTTTGTGGCTCCTTTATTTTGGTTTCCAAAACTCCCAACGAATATGGCTTTTTATCCTTCACAACTTCTTTAACTATGGATTTTTTATGGTCATTTTTCCCTCTTGTATTCGAGCAAGGATTGATATTAATGGGGTAATCCCCTTTACTCTTGCTGTTTTGTTTCCCTTTCCTCCTATTGGACTATCTTCTAGAGTTATTATTGAGTAATTTAAATTCACCAGCTTCTTCTTGTTTTGAAGTTCCAATTACTGAATTATTACTAACAGAATCAAGCTTAGTTTCTTTAGTAACACATTCATTACCAGTTGCATAAGCCATGTACTTTTTCACATCACTATTTGCCTCTAAGGAACTTTGTTTCAATCCAACTCTTGATTCAGAATTTTGACAAGAGATGTAAAGATTGCATAATTTTGTGTATCTGTCATTCCCAAAGGTTCCACACCTTTTGCTTTTATTTCTTCACTTACTATCTGTGGTAAATCCTTAATTTTAACAAGAATTTAGGAGTTATTTGAGCAAACATTATTTATAACTTCTTTACCTCTAGTATTAACTGTTATGATTCTATTTTTTTCTTGGGCTGTATTTCTACTCGCAGATTCTAACAGTTCATCCTAATAATCCATTTTAAAAACCTTACTAGTAGGCACCCATTTTTTATTAGAACTACTATGCTTTTAGGGATAGGTGATTGATATCTCAGTCCTCTCTAATTCATCAAATTCATTAAGCCATAAGATAGGAATACTATGAGGTAGAGAAGCATTTTTTTGAACTTCAAATCACATCTTTGCATAACAAATTCTCTCTATAGTAGTTGTTTATGTATCCATACAAACTAGTTTTTTCAAAGAGATTTCCAAGAAACTTAGCCCCTTAATGGTCCAAAATGCCATTGGTAAATTATGAAAATTAACCTAGCATGGTAGAACATCAATGTTAACTCTATCAACCTCTAAACCCAATCATCATTTTTGAATGAAAGAGGCATGATGGCCAATATACCAGGGTCGTTGCTCTACAATTTCATTGAGGTTTGTTCCATCAGAAAATTTAAAGCGTATTGTACCATTCTTTGACGCATTACTTTTTCTAGGCCCTTTTTCCCCCATCTTGGTTTTGCTAATGCGTTGACCATAGGAAAAGCAAGGTACTTGGACCAAAAGAATCTAATTAGAGCCATAGACCAGGCCTTGGAACCACCTGCAAATAGTTCAACAGAAGGAGATATTAACCTATACTTAATGACATTCTCATAGTGTTTGATGACACCTTTATAATGTAGTGCTTGAAATTTGTTTCACCATGCTCCTACTTTAGGATTTGCTAAATCTTTGTCTAGAAAAACCATTTTACCATCATTCTTGTCTTTGATTATAGCCCCTAAATTAGCATAACTCCCTCGAAAGAATAGGGAAGTCTTCCTTAGAGAATGAGTATTATCCTTTCTCAACCATCACTTATAAGGCTAGAGGGCCTTCTATCGAGGCTGAAGCCTCAGTCAATTTGAAGTAAAAGCCTAAGCAGTAATCAAACGTGGGAAGAAAGTTTCCAAAAGAGGAAAAAGTGGGGTAGAAAAGTTAATTGGAGCAGAAGTTCTAGTGAGCAGTTAGAACAAAATTTCTAGAAGTCCCCCACTATCCATTCCTTTAGTAGTTACTACTTTTATCATGTATTTGGTACTTAACTCACTCTGAGTGTGTTCACAAAATATAATTTTCTTTATGGATTTAAAGGAGAAGAATTTGAAAGAAAACATGACATAAAACAAAGATTTGAAGCACAAAAGGGATGTAAGGTCATGCATAAACTTCTGCACTTCCCCCATGCCATACAAATTTGTGATTTTAAGAGATTTTGGTTATGAAGAATTTGATGCATGGCTGTGCATCAAACCGTATATTGGCCAAAACCCTAGAATTTAATATAAAAGATGTTAGGAAAATTTAGGGAGAAGATATAGAAAGGTTTTCTGAAACTCTCAAAGGAGGTTCAAGGGGTGATTTTGATCCAGAGAAGTGGGAAAGCATGAAGAATTTAACCAAAGATCCATCAGAATACAAGATCAAACCTCTACTTCGCAAGAATACTCAATAGAAGACAATCAAGGAGATTTACAATTATGAACCCATTATTTTCAATTCTTTTTTCTTTCTATTTATTTTTGAATTTGAGTTTGATCATGTGTAACTAAACATCTTGTTAGGATTTAGGTTAGATGGACCCTATGTTGATACTTTAATATGATTTGTTTCTTTTATTAATGTAACTAGTTTGATTGATATATTTTGAACCGATTAGGTGTTTTATTTATTTTCTAATACATCCAAAATATTAGATCATATCCTGATTCCATACATAAAGATTGAGAAATCTTGTTTATGAATAGATCTACTGTAATTAGAAGGAGTTAATCACAACCCCAGAGATAGGATGATATAAATCTTCCAAATTAGGGTCAAACCTAATAGAGGGATTCACAATTCGATAAATCAATCTTATAATCTTTAACCTGAGCAATTAGGTTGAAAACCTTAGTATTATTTATTAGTCAACTTAAACTCAGCTATTAACATACCATAGGAATCTTAACGGTCCAATAAATCAATAGAAAAATTGTATAATAAAAGATCAATCTATTAAGGGTTTAGTGAGATTCGAAACCTAGATACTAATCTTTTGATATTAGTGATTTTCTTAGTGCTTTTTTAATTATGTGACTCAATCTTCATTTATTTTACTTGCTCTAGTTTTATTTTCTTTTAATTAAAAATCATAATCAATTCATAACCTACATAATAGAATAATGGTAACAACTAGTTATCACTATCCATGTGTGTTTGACTCGTATTTGATGGTACTAGCTACAACTAGGTTGTGCAATTATGGTAATTCAATATTTTTTTAAAAGTAAAAAAAGAATATATTATATTTTAGCAAAGGGTAATACATGATCCTAAACTAGGATCATACAATTAAAGTTAAGAGAGGCTATACCAATCAATAGACACATCAAATTAACCACATTGCTCTAAGTTCTTGGCTAATTAAGCATTTGCTTTCCACTGGCAATCATAACCATTTTTAATAATCAGTATGGTAAATCTATATTTCCACACTCATTTTTAGTTAATAAAGTTTTTTGCATCGTTGCTGGGGACTTTGATATTATGAACACCTTAATGTTATTAGTCTAGTCATTATTTTCTGTATTTTCTTTTCTTTTATTTTTATTACATTTTATTGCATTTATGGTTTATTGACTTAATTATCTTTTGAATTTATATACTTGATCTTGATTTTGTGCTTTATTGTAGGATCTACAATTTATTGTCATAGCCTTAACTCACAATGGAAGGATAGAGTAGATGATACTTTTATGGAAGCCAAGAAATGTCTTTGCGATCTATAACATCACCATATGAGAGAGAGAGGTGTCTTCACATATTTTCAAAGGCTCAACTAATGTCTATACTATGTTGTGACATTTGTGGGAGTACTTACTATAACCATGAATGTCAAGCACCGACCTATATATGGGAGCGATCAAACATGTATAATCAACCTCAAGGTGCACTATACGGGAATAGCTACAATTCAAAGTGGAATAACTCTCACATCTGTATATGGAATAATTATGCTCTAACTAAATATTTACAAAACCAAGCACCTCTAGTTAATGAGCTAACTCAAGAAGATATGATGACCGATTTCATTCAAGAATCAATTATAAGGCATGAGGAAACAAAGACTCAAACTTTGGTGAATCGAGTGGACTAAATGGTGGAGGTAACATATGATAAGATGTAAGGGAGTTTGCCCAATACTATTGAACCATACCCTAACAAATCTATATTGGCAATCACCTTTAGTAGTGAAAAAAAGGTCCTAGTAGAAGAAAAGGAAGAGGAAGAGAGTATTACAAACAAAATAATGGAACTATAGACTAAAATGAAAGCTAATTGACACGAATTCAAGAATAAAGAAAAGAAAAAGGTTCGCTTCATGAATGGAGGGACATTCCAAGAAGAGCTTCCTAAAAAACAAGAAAAAGAAGCCTTCATCCAAGAAGAAGAAGTAGAGAAGTGGCAGGAGATAATTGAAGAAGATAAGCTATAAACATCTATCCAAAAAGAAAAAAAAGAGTGGACAGAGATGGTTGACGAAGAACTAGCAGAGGAACCAAATAAGGAAACTATTGGTGAAGCACTGGTAGTGACCTTAAGCATAAAGGGTTCCCACTTCCTCGAGGACAAACTATTCAAGTCAACAAACGATTCAAGGAGTTTTGTTATTCTCTCTTTCATTAACAGTTTGATAAATTATTTCTTTGTTATTATCTTGCAATAGGTGACTTAATTATAGGCTACAAAAGCCTTATATGGAGAAGCGGGTGGAAGCAAGCCACTTATCATAAACTCAAGATGAGGGTAAACTTGCAAGTTTTGACGAGCTAACAACGTTAAACAAGCACTAATGGGAGGCAACCCATGAATTGGGATATATTTTATTTTATTTTCATGTTTCTTAGTTATTTGTGTTTTTTTTAATTTTCATTTTCTTTTTAACTCTTTTTCTTCATATTTTGCAAGGATGTAGTTACTATTCGATGGATTAGAAATCTGAGAATCATCTTATTCAGGAAAGTACCAACTTAACCCTCTCACTTATTCATAAATTCTTATATTGTGTACATTGGAGATAATGTACAACTTTAAGTGTGGGGAAGGGTTTAATGAATTTTTAATGAATTCTTTAAGCTTATTTAATCTTGATTATTAAATTTTATGAACTGATATCTTGAATTGGTTAAAATATGTCAGTAAATACTAGGTTTCATTGTTGAATATTGATTGAATTGATATGCAAAAGGATAAGATTTAGAGTAAATTTGCTTTTATAAGTCATATTTAAGTGGATTAGTATTGCATATTATTGACAAACATAATACCCATCTTTTTTGTGAACTTTTGAATGTAAGAGAAAAAATTTCAAAAATTTTAAACTTTTGTTGTTCTTTCACGTACAGTAGAATAATTCTAAAACTTATTTTTATTATGTATATTGAGATTATATTTGTTAAATTAGAAGCATTGACATGATGAAGGCATTTAGATTTAACAACTTATTTAAACCTATTTCTTCAAAAATTATCACACCCTTAAATTTACCTTTAGAAATAACCAAGTTGAATCTTAGCCTTTTTCAATGATTAAACTCACATGTTAACCTCTATCTTATTTTTATTTGAAGACCTTTTTATTGTTTTGAACCTTAAGCGTTAATTATATTATTTTCTTGTTAAGACTTTGAATTTTTTAAAGGTCCAATATTCCTTGAATTGTGGTACTAAATGCTTGAATAATTGGTTTGATTAAAAAAAGAGCATAAAATACATTTTGTGAACAAGTATATGGTACTAATAGAGTTGTACTAAAAGGACTTCTGTGTTTTGTGAAAAAGTTTTGTAATTTCCCTTTCTTAAATTTCCTTCAATTCAACCCTTCTTATTATCCCAATCATACCATACCTAAGCCCCATTATAACCTGTATAAAGACCTTTGGATTTTTTTTCTAGTTTATACATAAGTGATTGGAGATGTGATTTTATTGCAAGCATATAGAAAGAATTATGTTATGCATTGATTGGGAGTTTTGATACTTTTCACCCTAAACCCTTGAGTGCATTGCGTGACATCTTAGTAAGGGTGTAAAGATTAATGAATTTGACTTCAGTGAGATTATAATGTGATTACTATTAATCTAGCTTGGAAAAGTTAATTTTAGCATATTTTGATTCTTCTTATATGTTAATTTGATTCAATAGGGTATGAAGATGTATAGTATGAATGGACATATTCAAATTGAAAAGGGATTGATGTGTAAGATTTATAATTTTTATTATGGTTTGCATGGGGATAAGAAAAAGCTTAAGTGTAGATGATATATGCTTATTGATTCTGCATTTATTTCATAACACTTAGTCATTAATGATATGATATGCTTAGGACGTTCACTTTAGTTCATATTTATTTTAGGTACAATTTGGAAGTCAAAAAACGAAAGTGATTCGAAAGCATAATATTTGAGCCATTTTTTGAACACTCGTAATCATTTGTCTTTGTGGAGCAAGAATGAGAAGGATTTGAGCAAGAGGAGACATGAAAATGCATGAAGATGATAAGTATATGTTGAAAACATGAAGATGAAGAGTGCTAGAAATGACTAAAGGCCATGACATTAAAGTTATGGATGTGAGATGTTCGTCATGCCCATGAATGATTTGTCATGGGTGTGACACCACCATGCATGCCCATGTCATAACAAAGTACGCCCGTGAAATGCTGCCAGCTCACCTCAAAACCTAGTTTTGAGTATAAATACATCATTTTGATGTAAAAAATGTTATGAAAAGTTAGAGGAAACTTTTAGGGTGTTTTGGGAGAAGAATGGGAGGCAAAAAGAAACGCCTTTAGAGACTTAAGGATTCCCGATGCCAATTCGGAGGTGATATCAATGCCGAAGAACCTGATTAAGCATTTCTTTCATTGTTTTTTTGTTCTTTCTCTCTTAGGTATTGATTATGTTATCCTAAGCTTATGGATTTGGATTTTCATTTATGACTATTCTCGTTCTCGTTAGATTGTTTATATGTGAATCTTTTACTAGAATTTTAAACACAATATGTAATTTTTGTGTTTGGATATTGCTATAATCTTTAATATAATTTGTAATTATTATGTTGAGATTCATTTGTAGCAACTAATGGTTTCGGATTATTCAGGATACAATTTGTAATTGTTGTGTTTCCAATTAGTCGAATCATTAGGGATAACATATCCTAGGTTAAATTGCCCAAGCTTGTGTGGTTGTTACCTTGATTAATCTACTTTCCTAATTTGTAATGGGACTATTCAATTAAATCTAAAAAGCTTATCTTAGGTTGTTAGATGGCTAGGTTTAAGTAATGAGTGTCTCTTAATTGATCATGATAACTAGAGTAAGTTTTAATCTTATAAACCCTCAATATTCTGCAAACACACTATTTGTAGCATAGTATTAAAGGTGTCAATCCTACAAGGAAGGAGAGTAGTCTAATCCTAAAATCTAAGGCCAGAAAAACTATTAAACCAAAAAAAACAATGCCACAGAAAGTAAATATGAGAATTAAATTAAACCAATTAAATTAGAAGTTAAACACGAAGGAATTAGCAATTGAGCAACAAGCAAGCACCATGGAAATCAACCAAAGAATTTACCAAGTTATGAGAAAAGGGATTTTACCTATCATTAATGATAACCTAGCTAATTATGTGTTAATGGGGTGTTGATTCTAGACAATCCTAAGGCTGATTACTCTCTCTCGAGTTATAACCATTAAAACCTAATTTATAAACCCTAATTGGATTATGAAATTTGTAATGTCCCAACTAACAGAAGACTCATAACTCTAATTAGATCTAAATCACTTTAATAAACTATCGGGTCTCACGTGTGATCTCCCTCTGCATAATTACCAATATGATTATTTGTGGGTTTTATTGAATCGCCTAACTCTCATTAATCCGATCCAACTATTTTTTATCTAGTTCACCTTCTCATTTTATTACCAAATTGTGAAAGAAATGTGGTAAATCACAATACCCAATTCAAATCATACAAAATTAACTCAGATAATATTAAATAAAAATAAAATCCCAAAGGAGAGTTAGAACATCATCATCATTCTACCATCTATCATCATACAATCCATCCCAACTTTATACATAAATAAAATTGAAACAAAAAGGAAATAGAAACTTAAAATGGATGATTTGGGAAGGTAGTAGCGTCGAAAAACCTCCTTATCTGGGAAGCATGTCGAGACAGTTTCTTCTTGCTTTTCCTCCTCTCTTTGTCTTCATCTTTCTCTCTTTAGGGTTTCCAAAAGTAGCTGAATGAATACCCCTTCTTATGCTCACATCATGTTTTTCTTATAGTTTTTTCTATTTAGGGTAACCTAAGGTCTTTTTTGAGGTCCGAAAGGACCGAAAAGTCTCTCGAAAACTTGAGTCTGGAAGCGTCCCCATGTTTGTTTTAACGCTGGCCAGCATTGTGACCTATATGACACGATCGTGGCCCTTGAGTAAGCTCTCTATGACAATCGTGGCATGTAGGTCACAATCCTGGCCCAATCCTAATGCTTCCGTCACGATCATGGCCATGATCGTGTGCCTGTGTTATGGCCCGGGTTTCCTCCAAAACTCCTTCGTTCTTCGATATTGACCCTGAAACACTAACCAATGCATCAAAGTACCTAAAAGACATAATATTTTAACTCAAAAGCTTGTACTAACCCATATAACACTTAAAACAAAAATAATTAACAAATTAACACAATTCTAACCTAAACATATACTAATTGATTGAATTAATGGCTAAACACATATCAAACTATGCCCTAAAATACAATGTAATTTACACTTATCAACATCCCCACACTTAAATATTTGCTTGTCTTCAAGTAAACAAAACAACAAATAACACAAAAACACAAAGCGCACAATGCAATAATGAGGCAATGGCTTCAACTTCATAAAACAAATTTAACTTTAAACACAATCATTCAAGTTGTTCCAAATTATTAACATGCAAAATATACATCTAGGAACTCTGGGCTTAATATAAATATTAATTAAATTTAAATGTCAAGTTTATTCACCCCTTTTAATTGTACACACACATTAATGATTATTTGTTCAATCAAACTTTGTAACTAATCCAAAGTATGTTTTCATGAAAAGTTAAGCTACTTACATGTTTGGTAGGTTTTTATTAAAAAACATTTTTATGGATATGGATATATTTCTTTTATATAGAGGCAAATGTAAGTGATGAATGTCAATCTGGTCACTCAACTGAATCATGTTTTAGTAAGTTTCTTGGTTAGAACATCATTATGGCCTTTTGACGTGAAACCAAACATTTGTGATGCGTGTCGATCCAGTTACTCGACTACATCATGTCCTCAAAAACATTTTTTTAATTAATGCCTACCTTATTACTTTAGTTACTCATTTTCATGAAAAAATACTTAGTTGAAAGACCTAAAATTATGAATGAAAGTGACAACTTATAAGGTGATAAACTAACACTGAATCCAAATTAACTTGCATATTTTAACCAAAGAACCTAGATCACTAATTTTGCGAGCTAATGACTCTTCACAACCTAATAGATTATGTTTAAAATTAAATCGATTTTGTTCCATCTAAGCCATCGATGCATTCACACAATTCACAATATGCAACCTAAACATACTAACATAATAATTTGCAAAATTCACACTCAAATCAAAACACAGAACCCTACCCACACTTGAACAACACATTATTCTCAATGTGAGAAGGAGACAAACAAACATACATTGAAGGGAATAACATAAAATAAAATAAAACAAAAATAAAGACTAAATTTAAAAGAAAAGGGTTAGAAATAAAACCTTACGGTGATGGAGGTGATGATGGTGAGGGAGGTGGTAGTTACACACCTTAAGCCTCAAAATACCTATGAATACATCTGATGTCCCGACTTTAGCGTCTTTGTTCCTTACCATGTTCCTCACTACCCTGGATTTTTCAACCAAAGTATCTGTCAGAGTTTTGGTTTGATCAGATATTACTGTCAGTATTTTCTTCCATCTCAATTCTTCTTCTTCGTCCTCCTCCCTGAACTCCTTACTAGTCGAATCCCCTTCTTGTTGTTGCTTAGCATTCAAACTCGTTTGAGTGGTTCTAATTTTGACGTGTTTTTTGGCACTAATATCCCAAAGCTCCATATTGTGAGACTTTAGGATTTTAGCTCGCCACAGATGATGATGGTTTGTGAATTCAGGATAGTAAATCATGGATCCATAGCACTCAACCCCATAATAATCAAAAATGGTTGAAACCAAGTAATCCGTTCCTAATTTTTTACTGCTCTTACATCGAGTAACAATAATTACGTTGAAGACATAGGTGGTTATGTAAACTGGGATGCTATGGTTTATACACCACAATAGGAAGAGTTCCTTCATGGAACACTTGTTAGTTTTTGTCTTGTCAAAAAGAGTTTGACATATGAATTACGCAGCAACAAATGTTTGTGGCTTCTGATTATGTTGTTACATGCATTCTTAGCTCCAAAGCACTCTGACCCAGTTAATTCAATCCAGTAGGGGTGAAACGGAAATCATCGTGCTGATCCACTACAGATGATTCAGGGAACCTACAAATTTCATACAAAATATCATAATTAATCTTATAAGGTTATCCCTGCAACCTAAGCCACAATTCCTTAGGTTTATTAGACTCAAACTAAAGGGATGTAAAGAATTCTAAAGCTAGTTCTTCATAAACAGGATATTGAAATTGAATAAACTGTCCCATTGAATTCTTTTTGCAAGATTCTTGACCTTGTCTTTCAATTCTAGTCTATCTAAATTCTCAAAATGGAAGTACTTGGCAACCATAATTTTCTTATTGCAAAGGGAGTGAAAGTGTTTACCTTCCTCATTTGAGAAGATTAGAAAAGGCAGTCCGTAACCCACTGCCCCATCTCTTTTTTCACAGCCTGATATTTGAGCTTTCCCTTTAGATTGGGTGGGCTTAACAATCTGATTGATCCGTGGCCCCATTAGAAATGAAAGTGTCCAAGAGTTACGAGAGTAAGGGAGTTGAGTGTAGGTAGAGGGAAGTGAGAGCCTTTGAATGTCTTATGTGTAGAGAGAGTCTAAATGAAAGTGATGGAAGAAAAGAGGTTAGAATTGAATATATAGGTGAGGGAAGGGAAATTTTGTATAAAAAAAGACTAAAAAATGCATGTATGTAATGCCCTGCTGCAAGCCATGATCGAGGCCTACCTTCAATTATTTCACTAATTTCTAATTTTTCATCTTTCATCCTTACACACACCCCCGTAGATCCTTTCCTAACTTCTTTTTAGCACTATCACCTCATTATATTTTCCTTCCCGATCATCTTTAACATAATTAATGCCTTACTGTTACACTATATTTGTTTAGAATTGGAACAACCTAACTATAGAATTCAAACTATCTAAAATCATCGGTAATTTAAAAGCCATGGGTTGCCTCCCATGTAGCTCTTCTTTTAACATCATTAGCTTGACACTATTCTTTATTCAAGGGAGTTTAAGAAAATTCTTCGGTGTGATAAAATGTACGCACATAAAATGTACGTGCGCCACTTGGTTGCTCATACCGCTACATTCCTTTTCCCAATTCTTTCTTCTCCTTCTCCTATGAGATTTATTCTTTTCTAGAGAACACTGTTGATCATCATTCTTCTCTTTTTCTCCATAAAAATTCTTTCCTTTTATGATGGCCATAGCTTGGAGAGGACTTTTGTCATTCTTGGTTATGGTGAAAGATACTTATTCCTTTCCTACCCTTAGAATCAGCCCACCCCCATTTACATCAATAATTGATCGGGCAGTGGCCAAAAATGGTCACTTGAGGATAATTAGGGTTTCCACATCTTCTTCTATGTCTAGTGTGAAAAAGTTCGTGGGAAAGGCAAACTTTTCCATTTGAACACGCACATCTTGTATGATACCTTTCAGACAATGAACTGACTTATCTGCCGTTTTTACCAGTATCTTAGTGGGGACTATGTCTTTGAACCCTAGCTTCTGATATAATAAATATGGCATCATTTTTATGCTGGCTCCTAAATCGGTGAAGGCTCTCTCTATTTTGACACCCTTAATAATGCAAGGGATATAAAAATCCCCTAGATCCTCCTTCTTTAGTGATGTCGTCAATTTCTTCTCTTCCTCTAACTCTTTTTCGACCTTTCCCCTTATTAATTCCATCAGTGCAAGTTGTGCTTCCAATTGCTCGATCATGTATAAAACTTCATTCAGCTCAGCTTCCTTAGATTTCCTCATTGCTTTGATCTGGAATGAAATCGGGGGTTAGTACTTTTTATCTTAGGCAAGTTGTACCTTGCTAGTAGAGAACCTTCTTTACTCTCTTGCACCTCTGCCTTCCCCTTATTCCTGAATGGATTTGGCTTTCTTTGTTCTAAAATGGGGTATGGTTTTTGTGTTGATGCCTTTGGGTAGTTTGTAATTCTAGTTCACTTTAGAAAACATTTTTATCTACCTAATTCTTGTCCTTCCCTTCATTATCTTCAGCTTGGTGTGATTCCTCCTTATTTGCTTATGTAACGACCATAATTCATTCTTTCGCATTGAACTCGGTGTTACTTAGCAAGGTTCCTGCATTTTGGGTCGCTATTGCTTCTTCCAATTGACCTACTTGGATCTCCACGTTATGTATCGAGGAGGTGTGGTTCTTTGTAACATGCTCAAACTTGCCTTCAAGTCTCTTACATGTATCCTTCATACCTCTAATTTTTTCTAAAATTTTGTCTAGTTTGGATTTCATCAAACTCGGCTTCTCTTAATGGAAACTGGTGGTCCTTGAGGTCTAAACTATCCTTCGACATTGTTTAAACAAGAGAAGTTTGGGTAATTCTTTTACCTAGGGTTGTATGTGTTAGAGTAAGGATTGTTTCCCCCTCCTTGACCATATTGACTTCCCATGTAGTTTACTTACTCTGATTCATTATTCTTCATCAAGAAACCGTATCATGATCTATCCGTGCATAGAGTTCAAACTTGAATTAAACAACTTTTACTGCATATGAGAACAAAGCTTTCATATTGTTTAGCTGTTAAGTTAAATTATCAATTTTAGCTTATATTTATGTCATTTTACCGATAGCTACAAGTACTTTTTGCTCAAGGAAAGTTGCGGGATATTTACTTTTCTCGTTCGTCCATAAACAGCTATCACTTGCTACCTCTTCCAACAGATCTTTTGCTTAATCTACTGTCTTCCTTATAAGTGATCCTCTTGAAGCCACATCATTTTTACCTCTTGTATGTAGGGTTACTCTGTTATAGAACATTTGCAAAAGAAATTGTTTAGTAGGTTATGGTGTGGACATTTTCTTTGCAAGTCTTTGTATCATTCTCATTCATAAATCGATTCTCAGTCACCTTACTGAAAGTTTGTGATCTCCTTGATCATTTTCATAGTATTAGTAAGGGGAAAGTACTTATCTAGGAAGCCACGAACTAATTGGTCCCAAGTGGTGAAATTAATCGGGTTGAGGGAATGGAACCAAGCTTTTGCTCTATCCTTTCAACTAAAAGGAAATAGTCTTATTCTTACAGTATCCTCCGACATCTAATGATAATGAAAGGTATCACAGATTTCAAGGAAATTGACAATATGTGCATTCTGGTCTTCATTCATTAATCCATAAAATTTCACATTTTGTTGAAGCATATTTAGAAGAGCTGGTTTGATTTCAAAGGAAGCTACTTAGACAGATGGCCTATCTACACCTTGAATGGCTGGATTGAAGCCCGTTCTTATTAAGTCCATAAGGGTTCTCAGTTGATGCCCTTTTTTCGCTCCTTGATCTAACTCTTGTTGAAACTCCTCAGCCATTGTTCCTTTTACGATTTCTTTTTCTTCTTCATACTAAGCTCTTCTAATTGAAAGTTTTAGACGAGTGATGTCAAGCTCTACAGTTTCATCTATACGACTCGAGCTTCTTCTAACTCTTGTGTTTATGTAAGAGCATGGACACAAAAAAAAAGAACAGAAAAACTTAAAACTAACTAAAATTCTTAAAACTAAGAGAACTAAATTATTCTTCACATTTCCAGGCAACGGTGCCAAAAACTTGGTCGTGGTAAGTTTTAATCTTATAAACCCTCAATATTTTTCAAGTGCACGGTTCGTAGCATAGTATTAAAGGTGTCAATCACATAAGGAAGCAGAGTAGTCTAATCCTAAAATCTAAGGCCAGAAAAACTATAAAACTGAAAATAAACAATGGCACAGAAAGTAAATACGAGAATTAAATTCAACCAATTAAATCAGAAGTTAAACACGAAGGAATTAACAATTGAGCAGTAAGTAAGCATAATGGAAATCAACCAAAGAATTTACCATGTTATGAGAAAAGGTATTTTACCTATCACTAATGCTAACTTGGCCGATTATGTGTTAATAGGGCATCGGTTCTAGACAATCCTAAAGTTGGTTGGTGTCTCTCTAGTTATAACCATTAAACCCTAATTAGATTATGAAATTTGTAATGTCTCAATTAACAGAAGACTCACATCCCTAATTAGATCTAAAGCACTCGACTAAACTATCAAGTTGCAAACGGGATCTCTCTCTGCACAATTGCCAATATGATTGGTTACGGGTTTTATTAAATCGACTAACTCTCATTAATCTGATCCAATCATTTTTTATCCAATTCACGCTCTCAGTTTATTAGCGAATTATGTAAGAAACATAACAAATCACAATACTCAATTTAAATAACATAAAATCAACTCAGATAACATTAAATGAAAATAAAATCTCAAAGGAGAGTTAGAACATCATCATCATTCTACTATCTATCATCATACAATCCATCCTAACTTTATACATGAATAAAATTGAAACGAAAAGGAAATAGAATCTTAGAATGGGCGATCTGGGAAGGCAATATCATCAGAAAACCTCCTAATTTGGGAACCATGTCGAGACTGCTTCTTTTTACTCCTTCTTCCTCTTCCTCCTCTCTTTCTCTTCCTTTTTTTCTCTTTAGGGTTTCCAAAAATAGCTCTATTCGTCTCACTTCATGTTCTTCTTATAGGGTTTTCTATTTAGGATAACCGAGGGTCTTTTAAGGGACTGAAAAACAAAAAGTCCCTCAAAAGCTTGAGTTTGGAAGCGTACCTACATTTGTGCCGATGCTGGCCATAATAGTGGCCTATATGACACGATCGTGGGCCTATGTTATGGCCAGGGTTCCCTATAAAACTCTTCCATTCTTTAATATAGACCCTGAAACACTAGCAAACATATCAAAGTGCCTCAAACATATAATACTTAAGCTCAAAAGCGTGTACTAACCCATAAAACACAAATAATTAATAAACTAACACAATTCTAACCTAAGCATATACTAAATGATCGAATTAATGGCTAAACATATATCAAACTATACCCTAAAACATGTTGCCGTTTACACGTATCACATGACGTAAGGAAAAACTGGGGTTAATAGAACTTATTGTCAACCTACGATTGATAGCTACTATGAGAGGTATGAGAATAATAATTCAATGAAGTATGTTTGATTATGTGTAGGCTCAGACTGAACCGATAAATGGGTCCCTAATGTATTCATCTCTTTTCTTCATTTTTGAATTTTTATTTAATTTGTCTTAATTAGTTTAGTTTAGTTTCATTTTATTTTATTATTTGAACCTAAACTAAACCCTCCCCATAACCTAAACACCAATTCTCTTCATTATGAAAGCTAACTAAACATTCTTTGTGAGACTAACCTAGAATCACCACTGTTATAGTTTTAGGTCTAGTTATTTTGAGTAGTGTTACGATGCGCTATGTCAATTTTGGCACTATTTTTGGGAGTGTGGTGCTTTAGTTTTTGTTCTTGATTATAATTGATGTTTTGTACATATTTGTTTATAATTAATTTCTTTTTAGTTATTTCTTGATCTTTTCACTTTTTGTTTAGTGTTTGTAAGTTGAAATACATATATATATATATATACATATATATTTCAACTTACAAACACTAAATATATATGGACATAAGTAATTTTTCTATAACTTATATTCCTAATCTTATAACCAAGTTTGGAATGATCATACTAACTTTAGTTATGGATGAGAAAATAAGAAAAATTACTTTCATGATAGTTTGCAGGATGCACAACAATTCTCGTATAGACCAGAAGCTTCTCATCATGACTCAGGTCCATCTTTGGAAACTTAGTTAATGCTATTATTGCTGGTACTTTGCAATTCTAGCAAGATGAAGGGCAATTTTGGTCTAGCTTCCAAGATTGGGAGAGCCAGCAAAACTTAAGTATATCCTTAGAAGAATTAGTTAATGTTGTCGGCGTTAACACTTTACAATTTTAATAGGATTCGAAAAAGATTCCAACAAGATCCAATGTCTAGATGGGGAGATATCAACATCCTGGAACCACAAAACGAAGATGATCAATGTTGTTCCCAAATAAGTTCTAAAAATACCTAGGCCATCTTACTCACAAGTATACGAGGTAGTTGTAGTGATTACCCAGGTCATCTCTCACAAAGGTTAAATTGGTTCATTTAAATTAACCTTGAACAAAAATTAAAAAAATAGATGCAATCATAAGCACTCTATTCTGATTTGTTAAGTAAAGGCTTTAAAGGAAATCACAAAATTAAATTGAAAAGTTAGCAAAATTAACTAAGAGCAAAAATGAATAAATTAATTGAAGTAGAAAACTCTTTAGAATTAATTTCACTAATTTAATCTCCCATACATAACTCATGGGTAAGGATTGGATAATTGTCTTACAAATATTAACAGTTGGGCTCTAAGATCAATTTAAATAATAAAATAACCTTTCTTATTTGACAAGCTTATCATCCAAATTAATTGTTAAACTTGACTAATAATTACCACTTAAGTTAATATATTTCTAGTTCTTAATCTAAAAGTCTATAGTTTCTCGTTCCACATTAAAATTCTTCTCTCCATCCTTTATTTAAAACCAAAATGATGCAAAGTTTGATCATGCTATTACATCCATTCAGTTTAGAAACTATAGCAACACATAAGACAACAACACAATCCTTCAATTATGCATATTTAACTAAAATGGCTACATTAATCCTCTAGAAAAAGAGATCAACACATCACAAAAATAACAAGGCTCATCATATTTAAATATTTTAATCCCTTCTTGAGCAGTATAAGAGAAGTATTAAAGCAATAAGTCAAGTGAATAACCGAAATAAACTATCAAAAACTAACAGAGTATAAGTTCATCAACTAACAGAGGAGTAGGTTAAGTAAAACAACAGATAAATAATAAACTGAATGAGCAAATGAATGTTTAGATGAGGGAGTTACGATGATCTCTAGCCACTCTCAAGCTTCCTGCATTGGTTCTCACCTTCAACTTTTGCTTTGTTCTCAACCTGATGGTCGACTGCTCACTTTGCTTCCTTACACTACTCTTTCTCTCTTTTATCTTCTTTTCGAAGCTCTTCTCTGCTACTCTGCCTTCTTTCTCTCTATTTGTTTTGTCCCCAAAAGAGTCTATGTGTGTCCCTCTCCAATGAGAGAATGTTGGAATATATGGTTGTGTAATATCTATCTGCCACCACCCTCCTCTCTAACTATTTGAAGTATGACTTTAGGTTTAGGGTTTCCATTCGTCTCTCCTATATATGACACGTAATAAGTTGATGAATTAAAGGAAAAATGCATCACGAGGGTGACAAGTTAAGTCAGCCTGTGAGGGCACTTGTCACGGTGGTGGCAAGTTTATGTCATCACTGTGACTAACACCAAAGTGTTAGTCATGGTGGTGACAAATCATATCACTACCTTCCTTCTTTTTTTCTTTTCATACAAAATTACACAAACTTTCCCTTCAATCTTCATACAAAATTCACAAAATAATCTAATTAACATTCATGCAATAGTCACACCATTTCCATTTAATTTATCTCACATTTGGATCAAAAAAAACAAGGATATGTAATTATAATAAAGATATGAAGGCAATTAAAAGCAATATAAACTAGACACAATAGTTCCCCCACACTTAAACTATGCTTACTCACAAGGAAAATAAAGAACTCTGGACTATAAAAAACAACGGAAAAAACAAATTTGCCAAATATTAGTCAAAGACATCAATGAGCATTTCAATAAACACAACCTAAGAACTTGAAACTTATAATGCTCCATGAATATGCTATTATTCGCATATTTAGCCAAAATCAACAAGTACTTCAATTCAAAGAACCATCAACAAGTGTGATAGACACTCACTCCACTCTCCATCTTCTCAAGCATTAAAAGGTAGGATATGTATTCACTCATCTTTCATTTCATGTAAGGCATCTACAATAAGCTTGCTTACCAATCCAATCTCCACCACTCAGATCAAACATAGACATCAATCTGGAGGTATTTATTATGATTGTAATGGGGCCAGAGTAAGGGTAGGAAAAAGGAAAATTGCAGTTTAAAACCACAATACAAATTGAGCATTTAAAATAATACAAAAGAATGAACCATAAAACACTCATTGTTTTCCTCTCATTTAATAAAATTATCACTTCCCATTTTTACTTCTCTCCTCTTCTTTTCATTTTCTGGTCATCTTCTCTTCCTTCTTGTTCTTTTCTATTTCTATTTTTTCCTTTTTTTCTTTTTGTTTTTTTTCACTATATTTTTCATTTTTTATTTATAACAAGATCAAGTTTAGAAGAGAAAATGTAGAGGAGAGATACAAATTATTAAAACCCTACCCATTCCTAACTTAAAAGCCAACTTTATACTACGAGTTCCCCTATTTGTTCAAACAATTATTCCCTAAACCCAATCATGCACATTCAAATGCTCAACTTGCCTTATGGTAGGTACAACGAAGAGGATAAATAATAAGGTCAAGGCTTAGATTTTGGTTTAAAAAAAGAAAATGTTTTATGTTGGGCTTCACTAAAGATAACATCATAATGGCTATTTAAGCAAAAGGGGTAAATCCTAATTGCCTTCATCATTTCAACATTTGTATAAGATTATGTGATCTCATCTAGTATTTGCAAGCAAGTTCTAGAGTCCCTCATTTATGAAAGAAAACTCTCAACAAAGAATACTTGAATTCGGTGTTTAATAGTTCAAAAAGGCTCAATTTCTAACCAAATGAACAGTGTCATTCATCTATCATAATAAGCTAATGTCCTTTTAACCTAAATCCAAGTTAATTAATCTAAGCATACAATTATATTCATTCACTCATATTATGCATTTCTAATCAAGATCGAGTTTATGTCATGACCATGCATCTATAACTATTAAATGGGAAAACAAACACACACACATAATTAATAAACGTTTTTTTAACTAATACCCCCCGCACACATGCACACTTAAAAATCACATTATTCCAAATGTGATTCAAAAAAGTAAAAGAGGGATCTAAGACACAAAATAACACAAACAAGGACAAGTATAAAAAATAAAAGCCATTAAACCAATAAGAAAAGGGATAGAAATATGATACGAAAATGTGGGAGGTAATTGTATCGATGTGGTGTGAAGCATGGTAATAAACATGATGTACTACATTGAAGAGAGGTGAACAACTGTGAGGAAGATAAATGGAAAGGATTGAAAAGTATGCTTGTACACACAAAGCAAACATATTAGGTCTTATTTCACTAAAAAGAAATAATAAAAAACTAATTAAAAAACAAAACAGAAATTATAAGTGTTGCCTCCCATTTACCGCTTTTTTAATGTCTTTTAGCTAGACACCTCAACTATTATGCTCAAGGTGGATCACTCAAAGTGATTGAGTACATTGTTTTCTTCTATTAATTGGGATTTTTCTTGAAGAATTTCCTAATCTCTCCCCCAGTTGTATCGACCAGCAACTAGCAGCATTCGTTACTCTCTTTAACTACGTCCAAATCCTTTTCTTCTTCTTCCTACAAGGCGAAATCAAAATATGCAACATTAATTTGATCCAAAAAAGAATAGTCTTCAAAAATAGGAGTAATAGGCCTGAGTTCAACTTTATAGATTGAAAATTCTACTATTTCTCCCAAAATAGTCATGCTCAGTTTCCTGTTCTTCACATCAATCAAGTTACTAGTTGTGGCCATAAAAAGCCTCCCTAGGAGTA
>JAOTAY010003942.1:0-15639 GCA_025629805.1 Erythroxylum baracoense
TGCATATATGAATGCATGCATATGTCACTGTACACTTATACACTCCTATTCATGGCAATAGGTGAGGGGATGTTACATTAAACCTACACCATTACATGATCTTCTAGGCTCATCTTAATTACACAAAGGTTTATTAAACTTTACCCATTTATATCATCAACAATCACTTCATATGCATACAAATTCATTTCCAATTCAAGAACACTATATTAACATCTTTCTTTAGCTTAAATTTACCTTCTTTATACACCAAATTCCTGTCCAATTCATCCATATATTAACATATATAATCCACGATTTTCCCACATTAAGAATAAGCATAAAAACTCCCAAGTTCATTTAACAAATTCGAGCATATATCATCACCAATACCATATTTATTTCATTCTAATTCAAGTATCATTCTCATACTATTAATCATGCCATAAAGATCATATTGTTACTTACTTCTTAGACTTCTAACTTAGGTCAAAATTTTAGACTAAACTAAGCCTGCATTCGTGTATGATTCATCACAAACTCAAGGTGAAACAAGCTAGTTTTAGCAACAAGATGAAGTTAACTATAGGTTGGTTTCTTGGCTATTTTGTAAAGGATTAAAGTAGGTTTTAGTGTAACAATTTTAGCTAGGGTTAAGGAAAAATGCAGAGGAGAAAGTAGGAGCAATTTCGGTGAAGGAAACATCAATGAAGGAAACAGCAGAAACTTTGCTTCTTCAAGTCCTAGGTGTCACAAATTTTCAAAGACATATATCTTAAGACATAGAATCCATTTATTCCATAATTAGTTGCCATATGTCCCTTAAGATGCTGTCATTAATCTCCTATTAATTTTCTCACATGTCATACTTTAATTGGTCCACTTGTCACTCCATAATTGTTCCATTTGACAATTAATGAATAGTCCATTTTTCACTTATTTAACTATGCCCAATGTCATTCAATTATAGGTTTAGTCATCTAAAATTTTCATATATCAAATTATCTAGCCATTTGGCATTTTTTCTAGTCCAAATGTACATATTAATTTATCAATCTCCCAATTAATAACATTTAATTCCAAATTACTAATTGGAAACCCAATCAAACCAAAATTCAAGTCATAACAATTCACAATTCACATCACAATCATTTTAAAATCTTTCATATCCTGAGACATGTCAGTTAAGTGCATATACTATCTTTATAATATGTACAAATATCAATATTCGTGTGCATGCTTATGGTATGCATGTGAATGCAATGCTCTCAATGTTATTACTCATTCATAATGATCTAGGGTTCTAATCCTAAGCATGTTCTGAAAACAAGATATTACAATTCTTCCCCCTTAAGAAATTTCGTCATTGAAATTCTTACCTGGTTGATCAAATAAGAAGGGGTATTGTCTCCTCATGTTCTCTTCCATTTCCTATGTAGCTTCTTCACTCGAATGATTCTTCCAGAGGACTTTAACTAATGGGATCACTCAATTTCTTAATTGTTTATTATGATAACCAATTATCTTAACTAGTTCCTCAATATAACTCAGATTACTTACAATTTCAACTTCCTAAGCTAGTAACGTATGCGTTGGATTAGACCGATATATTCTAAGCATACTGACATGAAACACATTGTGTATCTGAGCCATTTCAGTTGGTAAGGCTAACTTATAAGCCAATGGTTCAACTCTCTCAATAATCTCATATGGACCAATGTATCTAGGGCTTAGCTTACCTTTTTTACCAAACCTCAGCACTCCTCGCCAAGACGATACTTTCATAAATACTTTATCTCCTACTCGGTACTGTATATCCCTCGCTAATCCACATAACTCTTATGTCTATCTTATGCTCCTTTAATTCTACTTCGGATCAATTTCATTTTATCAATAGTATCTTAGATCAGTTCTGGGCCTTCAACAATCCTTAGATCCTCTTCATCCTAATACAAAGGCAAACAAAACTTCCTACCATATAACGCCTCATACGGTGCCATATTGATACTACTGTGATACTAACTGTTATAAGCAAATTGAATCAGAGTCACATACTGATCTCATACTCCTTGGAACTCCAAAACATAAGCTCTGAGCATATCCTCAATTGTCTTAATAGTTCTCTCACTCTGTCCCTCTGTCTGAGGATGAAATGCAATATTATTTGTAAACTACCCCTAAATCTTGAGATAAATCTAGGATCCCTGTCTGATACAATGGACATTGGAACTTTATGCAACCTCACTATCTCATTCACATATCTCCAAGCTAACTGATCCAGTATATTGTTCTCACTCACTAGTAAGAAATGAGTCGATTTTGTCAATCTATCAACAATGACCCATATGGTGTCATGTTGCCTCGGAATCCTAGACAAACTCATAACAAAATCTATAGTAATCCTCTCCCATTTCTACTCCGAAATAGGCAATGATTGTAACTTCCTAATCGGAGCCTAATTCTATGCCTTAATCTCTTGGCATGTTAAACACTTAGCAACATAATCAGCCACTTGCTTTTTCATTCCAGGTCACCAAAAATGTTGTTTCAACGTATTATACATCTTGGTAGTACTAGGATGCCTAACATAGGCTACTATATGTGCTTCCTCCAAAATCTCTTTCTCAAATCATCCACATCGGGTACACATAATCTCTTCTTCAATCACAGTGTCTCATTTCTCAATTCAAACTCAGAACTCGGATTCACTTTCAACTTCTCAATAAGCTTCATTAATTCTGAATCCTTACTCTGAGCCTTTCTGATTCTTTCATACAACATTGGTCTAAGTTTCAATGTAGCCAACAAAACTTCATCCTACCCTAAATTTAACTCAATATTTAATGCTCTCAATTGCACTAAGTTAGGCAACCTTGATAATTGTACTTAAGCCACATTGCTTTTAGATTTTCTACTTAATGCATCAGCTACCACATTAGCTTTACCAGGATGATACTCAATTGTGCAATCATAATCTTTCAACAATTCTATCCACCGCTTTTGTCTTGTATTCAACTCTTTCTGACTCAACAGATATCTCAAACTTTTATAATCAATGAATACCTGAAATGTCTCTCCATACAGATAATGTCTCCATATCTTTAGAGCAAAAACCACTACAGCAAGTTCTAAATCATGTACCAGATAATTAAACTCATAAGACCTTAATTGTATTACTCTTTCATGCTGTATCAGTACACATCCTAATCCCTAGTGTGAAGCATCATTATACACCACATAACCTCTAGATTTAGATGGAATAGCTAACAATGGTGCTATATTTAACTGATGTTTTAGCTCCTCAAAACTTCTCTAACATTCATCAGTCCATCTGAATTGTATATTCTTTCTCAAAAGTTTTGTCAAAAGGGTTGAGATCAAAGAAAACTCCTCAACAAACCTTCCGTAATAACTGGTTAATCCAAGGAAACTCTAAATCTCAGTCACATTTCTTGGAGCTTCCTACTTTATTACTGCTTCTACTTTCTTTAGATCCACCTGTATGCCTTGTCCAGATACAATGTGACTCAAAAGTAGTACTTCATCAAGCCAACACTCACACTTACTGAACTTGGCATACAACTATTTCTCTCTCTAGCACTAACCTCAAATGCTCAACATGTTTGTCTCTGTTAATACACAAAAATATCATCAATAAACACAATAAAAAATTGATCTAAATAAGGTTGGAACACCTTATTCATTAAAGCCATAAAAGCCGTCGAAGCATTTTTCAATCCAAAAGGCATTACTAAAAACTCAAAGTGCCCATATCTTATTTTGAATGCACTCTTTGGTACATCAGCCTCTGGTATCTTCAACTAATAATACCCTGATCTCAAGTCTAACTTAGTGAATACCTGAGCTCCCCGTAACGGATCAAGCAAATCATGTTTCCTCGGTAGAGGATACTTATTCTTCACTGTCACTCTATTCAACTATCTATATTCGATACACAATCTTAGAGTTCCATCCTTCTTCTTCACAAACAAAATCGGAGCTCCCTAAGGTGACACACTGGGCTTGAGAAAACCCTTATCCAATAACTCCTATAACCGGGTCTTAAGTTCCTTTAATTCCACAGGTGTCATCCTATACAGAGGAATTAATATAGGAGCGGTACCTAGAACAAGGTCAATGGTAAACTCTGCTTCCCTTTCTGAAAATCCCTAATAATAGGAATATCCTTAATGGTTTTTTCATTCCGAGTATTCGTCATATAGGCTAAGTAAGCCTCACACCCAACTCGAATCAATCTTAAAGCACTCATGAACGAAATCAATATGGTTGGTACTGCTTAACTAACTCCTCGAAATAATACTCTCGTTTAAATGGGAGATTCAATGATTACCTCCTTAGTATAACAGTTCATCATAGCCCTATATGCAGTGAGCCAATCCATACCTAAGATAAGGTATATTTCTTCCAACTGCAATATTATCAGATCAGCTTTCAACTCTTCTTAATCAATCCAAATGCTACACCTTTTACACACCTCTCCAATCATTGTAGTACTACTAACTGGAGTACTCACCTCTAAATCACATTCAACATTTCTCTCTCCCAGTGCATTTTAGATGTTAGAAGTGTTGTGATGAATGAATGTGTAGATCCTGGATCTACTAATGCAAATGCTTTAAAATTAAAGACATTCAACACACTTGTTACCACATTTGGAGAGTTCTATGCCTCCTGTCTGGTGATCGCATAGATCCTAGTCTGAGACTGCAGCTAGTTACTCTGTACCTCAGTCCTAATACTAGGACCTGCTGATTGTATTCTCCCTCTCTGTCTTGCTCCACTGGCTCAGCTCTATTAGACGGTCATCTCAATTACCGATCCTCCTCTCATTCCAAATTGTGGTCCCAAAGTCTTGGGAAATCTTTAATATGATGCTCAAAAGATCCACAATGGAAACAAGCTCCTAATAACTTCCAACATTCCCTACCATGTTTCTTACCACAGTGTTCACAATTAGGCATTTTTTGTGACTGCCCTCCTGATACTTGTCCTCTACCTCTACTAGCCTAAACAAAACCACCTCTTGAGCTAAACCCCAACTGTGTCGATCTAATATGGGATTAAAATGATCTATTTTGGCGTTTATTGAACCTTCTGCCAGATTCAGCCTGAGACTCAACCTATCTCTTCACTCTAGATTCCTGTCTGTACTCTCCCTGACCATCTTTCAACAGCTGTTCTCTTCTAATCACGGCTGCACCTAACTCAGTAAAACTGCTTAGATTCATTATAGCTAACCTCATCCTAATCTCCATATTCAATCCATATTTAAATCTCCTACACTTGACCTCCTCGGTCGGAATATTCAACCCATATTCAAATCTCCTACACTTGACCTCCTCAGTCAGAATCAGTGCAATTTCTTATCCCATCAACTCATTAAATCTTATCTCACATTCAGCTACTGTGGACTACCTTATTTTAGATCTAGGAACTCTTTCATCTTCCCATCCAGATAGATCTTCGACATGTAATTCTCTCTGAAAACCTTCAAAAAATCTTCCCACTTTAATCCACAAGGTCGAGCGGAACCGTCGGGAACAGTCTTCCACCACTGATATGCTAGACCTTGCAGAAGTGAGACTGCATAATCAAACTTCTCATCAGACTTGCAGTCCATCTAATCGAATATTCTTTCAATCCTCTCTAACCATCCTTCTGACTCAGTAAGGTATATACTTCCGTAGAAGTCCACAGCCCCCTGCTTTCTCAATTTATCATATCTCCTTTCTCTTCTCTCAGGAATTCTCGGAGGCATTTGATCAAACTCAGGTACTGGAGACTCTCTATTAGCTCCTACAGACTCTAGGTTAGCTGACTCTATAATTTGATCTCCTATGGCGGATGACCTATAACAAAAATAATTATGATCACTATACAAATTGCTTGCTAGATATTATGCCTAAATGCTCGTATATGTCCCTATGGATGTCAAACCAAGTTTTGATACAAAAAATGTAACATCCCACTACCATAGCGTATATACCCTAACATCCAAAGGACATTCAAGAACATAACCTATGACAATGGTATGGTAGAGCATTCATAAACACTTATTATGGCCTCATACACTTCACAAAGATTGAAAAGATTATTTATCCCATTTCATTTACTAACATAATTTACACTGTAGCAGTACATTCATTAAACAAATATTTACATCATCAAAAGTGTTTGGAGAGTTTACTACTCATTTTACAAAAGATCTACATAAAATGAGAATCTACATAAACACAATTTACAACTCCTCATATGTGAACTAACTAGACCTTTGAGTCATTTCTTAATTTCAAAAATGTTTTATCTTAGGAACTAGGTCTCCTCTCTCATATCTGAAAATCAATGTTGCAATTTTGATGAGTTTTGCGAACTCAATTAGCGAACCATCATTGATGTGCTCACTTATTCAGAACATTGAAAATTTTAAATATAAACCAAGTGCATAATATCCATATAAACTTTTCAAAATATTTCATTCATCTATCTCAGTCAATCATATTAGCAAATGTACACAAATATAGCATATCTTAATATCTTCACAATTCAGAAATGTTTTCATAATCATATATTTGCAAATGCATATGCATATGAGACTCCACTTTCGTTTTTATTTTGTTGTGACTGAGCACCTATTATAGTCCCATATCCCTTATGGATATCGGACTCATTTCAAATTCTATCCTATACCCATTGTGGATATCAGGCTTATTAATCACGGAGTTAGTGGCTCTACGTGCACATTTCTGAGCTTAAAGCTCTTTCAGACTAGCCACTCCGGCCATAACTCCTTTATCTGATCATATATATCAATGTGATCATCAAATCACAAAATATGCCATCAATAACATTTATTTATAATGCACAGTCAGATTCACAGCTTCATCGGATCTCAATCCGACATTCAACTGTTCTTTGAGTATACAGATATTTTTCAAATTCATATGCAAATAGAACACTTCCAATACATTCCAAAATATCAAACTCCTCGAACTATAATGTCCAAAATTATCAAAATCAAATCATTAACAGTTTAATAACTTAATTATGATGAAGAAATAATGAATAAATGAATTTTGATATTAGAATGACCAAGTTCTTTAAGGTATGAACCTAAGAGTAATCTTGATGTACACAAATGATGTTTTTAATAAACAAGTGATATGATTAAGGATAAATACCCGCAATAGTCAAATTCAGCAATGCATTATACATTACACATATAGATATGTGTATAATTGAATGTTTATATGATTGTGCAATTAGTAATGTGTGTGCAATGTGTGTATTGCATGATGTTGATACACAGGATAGAACGTTAGCATCTAGACGTTTCCAGATCTTGGAAGCAAATGCTAATCTAGAGCGTACTGTGAGTAACCTAGATGGTCTCGTATGTTTAATTGTTTGTTTTTAATTTCTGTATTGAATTATTATATGATGTGAATTTTTGATTCCGGATATTAATTTTCGAGGAGCTTGATTCATAAAAATCATTGAAGTACTCATTGTATGTGAATTTGATAGAATAAGTAATACTTAACATAATTGTTGAATGCCGGAGCAAGGTCCGATGATAAATGTGAATATAAATGTGAATGCGAATGTGATAAATTGAGCATAAGTGATTGACTAAATAAATGTGATGCATTTCATTACATGAATGCATGATAAGATAAAGGTAGTTATGACCAGAGTGGCCAATGAAAAAGAGTTTAAAGCTCAGAATATAGTAAGAACCTTTGGCTCACTATGTATAATAAGCTTTGTATCCCCAACAGATAAGGGACAGTTATTAATGAGCATGGTATCTACAATGGATATGGGACAGTGAAAAGGCACTCGGTCACAACAACGTAACAATTGAAAGTGAGTCTTGTGAGCATTACATATATATTTGATATAAATGTTTTAAAAGAGTGCAGTGAATTATTTGAATTGATTTGAATGTGAAATGGGAATTAAGTGAATATAAAGGGTATTTGTTTTGACATGATGATTCATAAAGTGAAGTGAATTATGTGATTGTATGAAATGGATATGAATCAATGTGTTATGTGATTTGAATAAGTCATCGAGGATAGTCCGCTCACTGAGTTTGCAAAACTCACCAAAATTGCAACGTTGTCTTTCAGGCTCAGAGGAGATCTCCAGTTAGACAAATTAGATGTAGCCACTACATTCAAATAAAATATAAAGGTCAGGATCAGTATACATCTACATAAGTTTTTAGAAATTTTTATATTAAGATTTGTATTCTACAAGTGTTATTTATTATATAATTGAACTCTAAAATGTAATGACATTAAGGTTGGAAGTGTTTTGTAATTGTAATGGGCCTAAGTGATTACTGGTTTTCTAATGATATGTTTATTGTTTGTAACACTTATGATTGAAAATTTTTATGAATAAAATGAGCCAAAATTGATTATTGGTTTTCTATAATATGCATATGATGGTTGAAAAATCTGCAACAAGTAAGATTGACTGACTGTCCTAGCATGCCACCCTCATAAAGTATGTTCTCGAATACCGACGGTATGTTTGGGAATATGCTTTATGAGAGTGAGGTGCTACATATATATTAAATTATATAATCCACTATTTTCCACACCAAGATCAAGCATAAAAACTCCCAAGCTCATTCAACAAATTCCAGCACATATCATCACCAATACCATATTCATTTCATTCCAACTCAAGCATCATTCTCATACTATTAATCATGCCATAAAGATCATATTGTTACTTACTTATTAGATTTCCAACTCAGTTCAAAACTTCATATTAAACTACTCCATCCATGCATGATTCATCATAAACTCAAAGTGAAAATGAGCTAGTTTTAGCAACAAGATGAAGGTAACTATAGGCTAGTTTCTTGGCTATTTTGTGAATGATTAAAATAGGTTTTAGTGTAACAATTTTAGCTAGGGTTTAAGAAAAATGCAGAGGAGAAAGTAGGAGCAATTTTGGTGAAGGAAATAGCATAAACTTTGCTTCTTTAAGTATTAGGTGTCACCAATTTTCAAAGACATATATCTTAAGGCATGGAATCCATTTGTTCCATAATTAAGCTGCCATATGCCCCTTAAGATGCTACCATTAATCTCCTATTAATTTGTCCACATGTTACACATTAATTGGTCCACTTGTCACTCTATAATTGTTTCATTTTTCAATTAATGAATAGTCCATTTGTCACTTATTTAACTATGCTAAATGTCATTCAATTATAGGCTTAGTCACCCCATTTTTTTATATATCAAATTATCTAGCCACTTGGCATTTTTCCTAGTCCAAATGTACATATTAATTTATTAATCTCCTAATTAATAACATTTAATTTCAAATTACTAATTGGAAATCCAATCAAACCAAAATTCAAGACATAAGAATTCAAAATTCACATCATTGTCATTTTAAAATCTTTCATACCCTGGGACATGTCAATTGAGTGCATATGCTATCTTTATAATATGTATAAATATCAATATTCGTGTGCATGTTGATGATATGCATGTGAATGCAATGCTCTCAATGTTATTACTCATTCATAATGATCTAGGGTTCTAACCTTAAGCATGTTCTAGAAACCGGATATTACACCTCAACCCATGATTGCCCAGGCTGACCATGGTCGACCCATGGCCCGGTCAACCCAAGCTAAAGTTAAGTCAGGCAGAGCGGGTCGAGCCTTTTTTGACATCCCTAATGATGTGTCACCTTTATTTTAATAAAATTTTGATAGATTAATATGAATAATTTTTATGATATAAAAGTAAACACCAATCTAACAGTAGACCCATTAAACAAGTCAAGATGAAAAAGACAACATTAATAAAGGAGAAAATTATTACGCAATTCAATCATCCCCCTGTTGGAAACAAAGTGAGAACTTTCCTCCCACCATTTCCATTGATGGACTCCAAATCCTCAACGTACCCAAGAATTGTACTGTGAACTAGAGTTTCCATTTTATGTATAGGGTGTTGTGTCTATTTGGCAAGAAAGGGATGCTCAAATTGGCCATTTGGAGGACCAAAATGCCTAATTAGTCTATGATATTGGCCTTGCAACTAGGGATGTGCTGCAAGTGCCATATGTTGTGATGATGGTGCTGTTGCAGCACAGCCATTAGCACAAATGGCAAAAAATGATCAGAACTAGGCCTACTAGGATGCAAGAAATGTGTTGGAATCGGTGAGCTTGCAAATAAATGGTCAGTGGCAGCATTGACGGTTGTTCCTAATCCACCACTATTGCAAATCAAATTACCACTCAAGGCACAGCCCTTAGGAGGAGTAACTGCATCCTTACAAAGCCAACGAGGCTCTCTGATTTTGTCACCAAGTGAATGACAAGTTTGTTACAGGAAATGATGAGTTGTTATAGAGTATTCACAGCTGATAATGTTTATTACAAGTTTGTTAAGATATGATCTCTTTATAAGAATGAAGAATAGCACATAATGAAAGGAAGAGAATTATTCCTACAATTTTCCCTCTCGTCTTTTTTTCTCCCAACTATTCTTCTCCTCTTTTTCTCTTCCTCTTCTAATTTCTACACTATTTATACACTTGTCCATTAATTGCATTAACCACTGCCTCCACTAACACCATTTCCTCCACCACCTCCACCAGAAGACAACTCCTGCATTCTCTTCAAATACAAATGATACTTCTGCAAATGACTTGCCACGTTCTCTCTAGTCAACCCATCAACACTCATAAGCTACATTATAGTCTTGAGGACAACATTTTTAATCCCCAATTGAGTAACAACATCCATAAATCTCTTATGAAGCTGTAGAGTCCAAACTAGCCTCAGACGCTTCAAGTTTTTTACAGGCTCATCACTACAACCCTATAACCCAACTCAACTGAATCAATAGCAAACTCAATTGAGTTAGGATGTGGAGAGGCCAAGGGGTTATTGGGTGGTGGAATTGAGTTGGGTGGAGGCAAAGGGTGTGGTTTTGTTGAAGACAGTTTGTGACGGTGGTGTTGTTATTATTATTTTTACTTATTGGGTTTCTAATATCAAAAGCAAGAGCAAGATCAGGAGCTATCAGGGAGTGAAAGGCATAAGATCTTCAGGTGAAGGGAGCACTTCTTCCCACCTTGAGAACCAATTTGAATCATCCTCCCTCATTCTCTCGTCCCCACCTCAATACCTTTTCCAAAACTTCTAATCACTCAATTGGTGCAAAAAGGTGACAAATATTGCTTCTTTATATGAGTATTAAATGGATCAGAGCAAAAAGATTGGATCTTTATTGAAAACAAACAAGAAATAAGTGTGCTTTTCCCAACTATAAACTTGTGACAGACTGAAAGATGAGATAAAAGATATGATCTTTAGCCAAAAGGGTATCTGTTTCTATAAATAGAAAATGAACTATCTAACGGAGAAACATGGTGGTCCCTGGTTATAATGGCGAGAGGAGGAGGAGGCAAAGGAAGATTGTTACGTATATTTGTGGTGATAATGAGAGGTGAACATAACTTAAGAATAGGTGCATTTGATACAAATGAGAACAACACAATAGAAAAAGGGTGGGGAGGAAGGAGAGAGAGAGAGAGGAAACACAGAAGAGAGAATTTGAGAAGACAGTAGTATTATGTTATAGCCTAGCGATATAGCCGTTAGTGTTTGATTATATACATGTAATAACAAGAGATACAATATATGTTGGAACACAATTACATCTCTAGAGTTTTATTTATAAGTTGCGTATTACAAATATTCGTGCGCCACCATTTAAGTCCTCCTTTTCATTGCTTCTCACATCTGTTTCATCTTCTACATGTACTCTGTAACAATTCCCTTCCCCATAACATCTTTGTCCACCAAATTAATGTCTGAAAATTTTTTTTGAAATTCAAACAAGTATTCCCATGTTGCATTCAACTTTTCCCCTTCTAACCACTATACTAATACTTGAATACAACCATGATTATTCCTCTTTACCAATCTTCTTCCTAAAATTGCCACTGGAATGTGTTTAATAGGAGTGAGGAAGTCTAGTAATAACCCAAAAATTCTGCCTTGAACTCCATATGCCTTTTTCAACTGATACACATGGAATACAGGATGTATTGCAGCTCCTCAAAGAAGCTCCAACTTATAGGCCACCCTTCCCACATGTTGTATAGTCTTAAATGGGCCATAATAGAGTGGAGATAATTTCTGGTTACCTCTCCTTCGGAGTAAGTGCTGTTTGTAAGGTTGTATCTTTAAAATAACCATTTCATATACCTCAAATTCTCGATCTTATCTCCTTTTGTTCGTGTACTGCTTCATACCATTATGTGTTCTCTGTAAGTGGAATTTCGTTACATTAATCATTGCTTCTTGACTCTTAAGGACTTGATCCACTTCCCATAGTTTAGAATCCCTGTTATATATGGTGTAAAAACTGGTGGTGAATATCCATACAACACTTCAAATGGTTTAGAATTAATATGCGAATGATACGTGGTGTTATACCACCACTCTGCTAGAGGAATCCGTTCATTTCATTTTTATGGTGACTCACAGCAGAAGCAATGTAGGTAGAGGAATCCATTCACTTCATTTTTCTGGTGACTCACAGCAAAAGCAATGTAGGTAGGTCTCTAAGAATTTGTTTATTGCTTCCATCTGACCATATGATTATGGATGATAAGCAGTTGAATGTTTCAGACTTACTCCTTACAGTCACAACAATTCCTGCCAGAATTTACTCAAAAAAATAAGATCCCTGTCTCTAATTATCGACTATGGTGTTCCATATAACTTGAACACCTGATCGAAAAATAATGTCATTAGCCAAATATGGGGGCTTCACCGAAATAAAATGAGCATATTTCATGAATTCTATCAATAACCACTAAGATAACTAATTTCCCTTTTGATACTTGCAGCCTTTCTATAAAATCAACACTAATCTCCCTCTAACTTCCTTCAGGAATCTTAATTGGTTGTAACAGTCCAAGATAGGCTGCATTATCGTATTTATTTTCCTAGCACGCTCTACAATTCTGAACTTAAACTCGAGCATATCATATTAATCCCTTCCAATGGAACATGTTCTGTAATTTTTTTTGTGGTCACCATTACACCTACATGACTGCTCACAGCATCATCGTGACTGATACTAATTATCTTTCCCCTGAGTGCCTTGTTATATCCTACCACCAGTCAACCTTTCCACCTCAATAATGCTTCATTCCATTTATAAGCAGTCGATTTTAAAGTTTCAGACTCTAACCTTTTAATGACGTCTTGGTTTGACTGATCTTCTATCCAACTTCTTTTAATGTCTTCCAATAGTCCTCCATGCAATTGTGTTATAGATAGAATCAGTAGCTCTGCACTAAAGATTCATTAGGGAGCATCTGCCACTCCTATATTGAACTTCAAAGTCATAACCTAGTAGCTTGGGTAACCATGACTGTTGTAAAGGAGTTGATAGGCGTTGCTCTAATAGACACTCGAGGCTTTGATGATCTATTTTAACCATAAAGGGTTTATAACTCAAGTAATGGTGCCAATATTTGATAGCTTTAAATATGGCCAAGAATTCTTTCTCATAAGTCGACAGTCCCTGATGTCTTCTAGTTAACAATTTACTGAGGAAGGCAATTGGGTGACCCTCCTATTGTAACATAGCTCTTATTCCCAAGCCACTAGCATCCATTTCCACCATGAATGGTTTAGAGAAATTCTGAAGAGCTAACATAGGGGCTAAAGAAATTTCCTTCTTTTCCAAACGTTGCCCTTTCCTCTTCTTACCATTCCCAATGAGCTATCTTGTCCTTTTTCAACAACTTTGTTAATGATTTTTCTATTGATCCATACTCCTTAATAAATCTTTAGTAATATCCCGTAATTCCTAGGAATCCCTAAAGCTCTTTAATATTTTTGGGTTCTGGCCATTCTAGGATCGTTTTCACCTTCTTAGAATCAATAGCTACTTCTTACTCTGTGAAAAAATCATAGGGGTGTACTAGTTTCACAAGCTATTCAATTTACTGTAGTCGTTTCTAGCACAATCAAAAATCACAAAATTTAAACGCATCAAAATAAATCAACACTGATATTTGTTAATACAATTCAACACACTGTGTCTATATCTGCGGGGCCCTTACCTAGCTTAATACTTTCACGAAAGGATAACGATAGTTTTATACAAGGCTTTAATAAGCTTACATCACTCAACCCTTGACATTACCCCTTGTCCTTCCTACCCATGAAAGTGATTCACACCTAATAACATGATCGACTCATGTTAACCTCAACAGAGGATTTTTTTCAACAATCTTTTAACGAAAGAATAATAAATAAATAACTCAAGTGATTAAACAAAATTTAACACGAATGAAAACACTTCAAAAAAATAAAGAACAACTTTCTAATGCGTTCAACTGTTTCAAAGATTAAGACGCAGCCAAGAAATCATACACGGCCAAAGATTCACACATGCCCAATCTACCACTGCCCTTTTATGTTCTGCACACTACTATAACGTGATTTACTCAAGCATTTATGACCAACACAAAACAACGTTGCACATACACCAAGTCCAGAAAAAGAGTCATGCACGCATCATCACAAAAACTATAGCTTACTCACACTATCCTTCAATCCACAACAACACCTTCCAAAAATGATGGTTCACACACACCACAACACACTTTCAACTCTCTCCCAATTTTCTGCATGCAACAATAAAGTGTGGTTGGGTTGTCGAAACCCCAAAATAATATTGATTCTCCAAACTTCTTATAGTAGTCGTGGAACCAGGTCAAATTCCTAGAGAACTAAACACTAGTTTCTTAATTTCAAGAAATAAAATTAAATGGAGTTTTTGATTAAATAACTGATTAACTAAAATTAATACAAAAATAAATTAAATCAACTGAATTTAAATGCAAGAAAGTCAAGATTACCACGTTCAATTCATAGGAAAGATCTCATCTAAATGTAACAATAATCATTGGTCCAAAAAGAATATTTTCACAATTCAAGCAATTAGTCTGAAACATATTAGGATACCCGTTATAAGTTCAAATTTTCCTAAATTAAATGGTTCAAACTCAATATCCAAACAAAAACTTAACATCTATTGATTGGTTATGATAGCATTCCATATCAGATAAATGATAGCAATAAACTTCGTGAAAAAGGCTAAACCCTAAATTAAATAATCGAGATAGCTGCAATTATTCAATTCAGTTTTCTTGTTTATTATAAGTTAAATATGGAAATTCATAAATAACCTATTTGCTACCTATACCATTCCTTCATGACAATTACAGATCACTGAATTCCTAAATAGAAATAGAATAATCAATATTAAATTAAATTGTTAGATTAATTAAATATCAGTCATTTATGAAATATGAGAACTAAAAATAAGAAATACTTGAATTAAAACATGAATAAAAGTTTGAAATACAAAGCCTTAAAAGGTTACAACTAGAGTATTGAATCCCCTTGAACCAGAAAGATTGAGTTTAGCCATACATGGCTTTTGCTCCAATAACAAAAATAGAAGAAAGACTAAGAATTGTGAAAAGCGTAAAAAAAGATAGCTTTTTTTTGTTGTGAGGAATGTCTCTTTATAAGGTTTTCTAATCTAATCCTATTCAAACT
>JAOTAY010003963.1:0-15637 GCA_025629805.1 Erythroxylum baracoense
TAGAACATATTTTTAATATAATAAATAAAATATTTTAAAATTTGTTGCTATTGAAAATCTTTTTTTAATAGTCAAATAGTTTTTAGCATTATTTTATATTAAATAACTAAAATTTATATTTATAATTATTTATAAAATTAATAAAATGAAATGTTTTATATCATATGTTTTTAATAAGGATACTAACAAATAACTAAATATTCATACAAATTTTTATAATTAAGAAATCAATAATCAATTGGTTTTTAATTAATTTTATATTCGATCTTTTCTCTGGTGAGGTATATGAAAGTTAGTTACTTTATTTAGCATTATTGGTTGCACATTTAAAATTATAGATTAAAACAATTTTTTAATTCAAATTCATATCTCTACTTTAAACCTATATATTTTTGAAAAATGCAAATTCAACTTTCTCAATTAATGTTCAGTCTTTGTGCTCCATACCAGTTGATATTCCTCCTCTTTTTTTTATCAGCGTATCATCTCTTCCCAAGCAATCGAACACTCTAAAAAGATTAAATCAATGTTTTAAAAATCGGATCGGGCATTGAACAAGTCAAAAATAAGTTTAAGGTTTAAATGTTGTTAACCACTACAAAACCAATAAATAATAAATAAAAAATAAAATTTATAAGAATAAATAAAATAAATTTTCAAATAAAATACTTTATTGAAATAAAAATACATGAATAATGTCTATTAATGTATAATAAATAATAATTTAAATTTAGATTGAATCTACCATAAAATTTAAAATAATAATAAAATAAAAATTATTCATTAAAGTTCAATTATGCTTAAAGAAAGTCAATAGAAAGGACTTTAAATTTATTATAACTACTTTCAATGTCCTTTAAACATAATTCTTTATAGTTTAAATATTATTTTTTACCGCATGCTCAAATTATCTTAAGCAAAATTTTTTATATATAGTAACTAGTAATTCAATTTATTAAACAAATTAATGATAAAAATAATAATTAGTTTTTAATAATAATTATTTAAAAATTTTCAATTACAGTATAAGAGAAAATAAAGAACCTAAATTTTGACAAATATAATTTTTTAGTGAGATTAAACGTATTTAGTATTTTTTGAGGATAAAAATAGTAATAAATTTTTAATAATAATAATAATTCAAAAAATTTTAATTAAAATTTAAAGAGATAAAAAAGAATATAAATTTTAAAAATATATTTTATTAGTTAGATTGTGTAAGAATCAGATTTATTTTTCACAAGGGTTATAAATACAAATCGAACCAAAAATTAGACCGGTTCAGTCCGATTTTAAAATTATTGATTAATTATATTTTAATATAAATTTTAGGGATAACAAATTTAAAAATGTTTAATTTTTAAAACTTTTTAAATTCAGTTCCAAATTTTATAAAACTTTCAATTTAGTAATCAAAATTTAATTATCATTGCCTTTAAAAATATGTTGAACTTGACAAATAAAGTCATCTTATCTAATGCATAAGGCTCTTGCTTTATAAGGGTCTAAAGAATTCTTAATATACTCAATTTTTTTTTATATTTTTACAAATAGGTTGTTTTAGTGGTTTGAAAATGTGGTCTTATGGTCACAAATTAGCATCTTTATCGATTTTTCTAATACTGAATATTATTGAGCATGACAAATATTGGAATGAATTTTTCAAACAATGAAGTAGTGTGTTACCATTACAATTACGCAATGTAAACTGTCCATTTCTCTAGTTTATTTTTCCTTTCATTTATTTACACGATCCTTAAAATATTGAAAAGTCTATCTTTTTTTGTTGACTGGACCGATCTGATCAACAATTATTGATAGCCTTAGTATACTTTAGACCACCATCCTAGCTTATTTAAGTAGTGAGCTTTCGCCTCCTAACCCCATTCACTCAGATTTTTCATGCAGGCCGGGGATCCTTAGTTATCAATTTTACTTGTATATGGTTACTAGAAACTCAAAGTGATTTTGACTAACCTTTCTGTGCATGATTTTTTCATATAATTCAATACTTTCATTATACAATGTTCCGATTAGACATAGAGCATGGAATTAATGTCTACTCTATTTTGAGTCCAATCATATTAGTTTTCCGCCATTAGCTATCGATTCAATTAATGACATTTGTAAACTATTTACAAAATGTCATTCCACCTTGGCCAGGGATTTCCTGAATCAATACTAATCGAGAACAACGAAACATTCTCCCTAATTACTTTAAGGTGATGAATCCTATCTTGATCACATAACTACCTCCATATAGTTCATGCTACATCCAATGACTACCAATTAAACAACCCATGATTAAATAGATCATAAGTAGTATCAAAAGATAGCAATCCCCATAAACGATAACTTTGATGACCTCAAGTCAAAGAATCACTTAAACAATCATCACAATGAGAATTCCATAGACATACAAGTAATGTTCCAAATGGATTTCTCATATCGGGTCTGCTTAATGAACTTGTTCTCTAACAAGCAGCCACACGTTTGTTTAAGTATCTCTATACTTTAGCCTATGAGATATACTACTTCCTTCATAAGGAAAAACATAATGTATGCTAGTCTTTTTACGTTCTATTAATGTCCAATCTTAATAGAACAATGACTAGGAACATTTAGGAATAATACATAAATGTAATATGAATCTCATAATTATAATCTCATTATAATTTCAATTGCAATGTACAATTATCCCATGGACTTTATCATATACATCTAAACATGTACAAGAAGAATGCCTGTAAATAATTTGTCACTAAACTACAAGCAAAGTGATTGGCTGTAGGGCATAAATCAACACATGAATATCGAGTATATTCAAAAGCATGAATTTCATACCTCTAATAATGAAGCATTGTTATGTGATGTTAGGTTGGCGTTTTAATTGCAGTTAAAGACTTTATAGCTAAGATTAGACTCATAACTAGTATTCAACCAAATATTAGGAACCTTGGAAGCAAAAGATGAGGGTATGCATATATATAAGGAGATGAACATACCTATGAGCACCACCCTAGATATAAACCTATAATTGATTCCCCTTGAAGAAAATGTTATGGTAGATGAATTATCCAAATAGGGGGCTTAGGGGGTGTACAAAATTGTTTTATTGTGAGAATAAAGATTTGGATATGCCTATGAAGAAGTGTAAGTAAATAATGTTAAGCAACCGAAAGAGGAGTGGATAAGGAAAGTTAAGAGTACCTATAACATGAAAAGATTTCCAGCGCCCTCAAGGAAGCAAGAAGAATCAAACGCATAATTGCAAGGTAAACGTTCATAAATAATCATTATTATAGATCTTTCACCTTACCTTATCTGTAATGTGTGGCCTTTAGTGAAATACCTCAAATCCTAAAAAGATCCCATAAGAAAGCATAGATCTTATGAAGATGCATCTACATTAACCTATGAGATGCTTAGGTATGGATACTATTGGCTATAGCTTTGCAAGGATACACAAAGCTATGTCATAATGTGTTACATATACTAGTGACACTTCACCTACGTCACTCACAACTACGTCACAAGCCTGTTGTCAACTACACGCTTATCTCTAGTTTAGTATCTTCTACCTAATAAGGAATGGAGATATTAGGAACCTTCCCTGTAACAATGCAACAAACCAGGTTTATACTAGTAGCACTTTACTTCACAAAGTAAGTTGAAGTGAAAGTATATTGGCCAAAATAGTAAGATAACCTCTAACGTTTATACTAATGTCTAAATTAGACCCTAACATTTTAAGGTGTTTAAAATGGACCCTGACTGGACGAAACCACTAATGATGTTAAGCTTCTGTCAAACTGCTGATGTGGTCATTTTCATTATTCAACTAATACCACAACCAACATCAGGGAATCAATGTTGCAGGCTATTTTTACATCGAAGTGATATGACTTCCTTGATAGCTTCCATGACGGCTGCCTCCCTTGAAGTGTCAGAAATGTTGGGGAACCCTCTAAATACTAGAGGTTGTTGAAAACGTACTAAACCAACAACTAAAAAAATCAAACAACAATATATATATTGATAATATAACAACGAGCTGTAACTCTACCTTTCCCTCTCTTTTATTTTTTCTCTTTGCTTTTTTTCTACTTTTTTCAATGTTTTTTTCATTTACAAACATAACCGATGCAGGGGTCTTTTTATAGCCATCAACGTTGGTTTATTGATCGACTTTAATAGCCCAAAGACAACTAAAACACATCAATAATAAATGAACGTTACAGCTAGCACACGATAGTCGTAATAAATGAGTTTGAAAGCTACTATTATACTATTATATCTAGAAGAACGAAGAAGTGTTATAGGGTTTAACTTCTAACACTCCCTCTTAAACCCAACTTTGCTACCACGCTTTTCTTTAAGTTTGTGAAATACATCAGTCTTCAACGACTTTGTAAAAATATCTACAAGTTGATCTTCAGTTATGTAATGAATGAGCTTTATATTTTTTTCTTTCACTTGCTCTCAAATAAAATGATATTTCGTGTCTATATGTTTTCTTCGGCTATGTGACACTAGATTTTTCGTACATGATATGGCAAATTTATTGTCAATGTATATTGTAATCGGACCTTCTTATGGGTGATATAACTCACTCAAAATATTCTTCAATTATATTGTTTAACATATACATGCTGCTGCTGTGATATACTCAACTTCACACGTAGAGAGAGTAACTATTTGTTGTTTTTCTTATGACCACGAAATATTATTGATCCAATGTAAAATGCATATCCAGAGATGCTCTTTCGATCATCTAAACCTCCACTGTAATCACTATCTGAATAACCAAATAGACCATGGTTTATTGTACCTTTAACATATCTTAAAATTCTTTTTGCTACAATAAAGTGATCTTGCTTTGGCTTCACCATATATCTATGGACCAATCCAAATACATACATAATATCTAGGCAAGTGAAAGTTAAGTACCTCAAACTTACGACTAGAGTTTTGAACAGTGTTGGGTTTACCGATTCTCTATTTGAATGCATCCTCAATCTTACACCTGTTTCTGCTAGAGTAGCCATTGACTTGCAATCCTTTATTCTAAACTTGTTAAATATTTATTTCGCATACTTCTTCTGTGACATAAATATTCTGAAGTAAATCACACGTTAGTATAGACTTTACGTTCAAGAAACTAGATACACAAGAAGGGGGGGTTAAATGGTGTATCCTCCTTTTTGAATATAAAATTTTGAAAAAAACTTCTCTTTCTTGTTAAAAAAATATCACAAGGTTTATATGAAAATTATTACTTAGTTAAATCGCAAATTACTTCTATATGATTTTTTAATAACAAAATAAACTGAAGTAAAGAGTAGAGAATAGACACTGTGATTTTTATACTGGTTCACCCCAAACCGTGGGCTACGTCTAGTCCTCAGAGTTCGTCTGAGTGTTTCACTATTCTCCAAATGATTACAAGTATTCTTTCTTCCCTTCCAGAGCCTCTTCAGGTCTCTTACAAAGTATTCTTTCACTATCCTAGCCTCTCCAGGCTATCAGCCTTTTCTTTCTCTCACTAGAAAAAGATTGTGAGCTTTTGTTACAGTAATGTTAGCTCTATTCTAAGTAAGCACTGTAAGAATTTTCTCTCAGATTGTTTAGCTTTCTAACTTGTCTCTGATTTTCTAAGATTGTAGTATCTTTGACTGCGACAAATATTTATAGCCTTCGTCTCTAGCTGCTTCTTGATTCTTGATAACCGCTTCTTTGTAACCACCATTTAGTTGAGTTCTGTAACTAACTCTAAGTAAATAACTGTTATGACGTGCTAATGTATCTGCGTCTATGTCTATCTTTGCGTCTGCGTCTATATTAACTTTGCGTCTGTGTCTGCGTCTGCGTTTGCATCTATATTAACTTTGCGTCTGCATCTGCGTCTGCGTCTATATTAACTTTGCGTCTACGTCTATATTAACTTTGCGTCTGCGTCTGCGTCTGCATCTATGTTTCAGTCTGTGTTTCCTTCTGCGTCTGTGTTCTGTACTTTGTCTGCACACTTAACATACTTGTTAAAAACATTCATTTGTTTCTAACATTATTATTTGATTGTCATCAAAATTAATCATCGTAAAATCATCTTGACTTAACACATCTAACTTATCAAACCAATCTTTCCTATAATACTCTATCACATTTTCCATAATCCATTTTAGTTCCCTATTAGCTACTTTTACTTGATCACAAATCTATGATTGGAAAGGGGTGGTAACTCTATGTGTAACTTCATATTTTCTAAGAACTTTTTCAAATTGAACATTAAAAAAGTGCTGGCCTCTCTCGCTAATAGTCACTTTAATTGATCCAAATCATTAAAATAACTTTTAAAGATACTTTAGTACACCCCTAACATCATTTAAAAGTGAATCCTAAGCTTCAACCCATTTAGACACATATTTTATAGTGAATAGGAAGTATTTATTTCTATTAGAAACAAAAAATAGACACACAAAATCAATGCCCTAAATATCAAATATTTCACAAACTAAAATAAAATTCTGAGGCATTTCATCTGGGAGAGAGATATTACACATTTGTTGGCACTTATCATAAAGTTACATGTACCTTTAGGCATCTCTACGCAATATGGGCCAATAAAAACTTGATTCAAAAACCTTTTTGGCTATCCAATTCATATAGTAATATGCTCAAACTAGACTGATAAGGCAATGCCTTAGAATTTTCCATCTTTTCATTTTGAAAATACATTGTCAGACTATATCTTCTCTTTAAATTTAAAAAAATTAAGGGTCTTCTTAAAGATAAACCAATTTTTAAATAAATAGAGGTCTTCACAAAGATACTTATTTAAATCAAATAGGAAATTCTTGTTTTGTTAATGAAAGAGCCCCTTAAGAAGAATCCTAGTAGCTATGTAGTTAGCAAAGCTAGCAAACTATGAAAGTTCAAGCTTACTAACCTCTTTAAAATTATATAGGTTCTCTTTAGGAAATACATTGTTAACATCGTCTTCTCCAAACTTCTCCAAATTTGGATTCTCTAGAAGTGATTGATGATCTATTATTAAGTTTTTACCTCCCTTTTAATATCTAATATATATATCGAATTCTTGCAATAATAAAATCTATTTATTTAATCTTGGTTTGACATTTGGTTTATTGACCAGATATCTTAGTATAAAGGGATCAGTGTAAACAATAACTTTGGAAATAATTAAATAAGATATGAATTTATCAAATGTAAAAGCCACTACTATCAATTTTTTCTTTATGATTGTATAGTTCTCTTAAGAATCTGTCAAAGTCTTATAAGGGTAGTAAATGGGAAAAAAATGTTAATCCTTCATCGATCTAAAAACTACCCCTACTATAAAGTCACTCACATCAAACATTAGTTCAAATGGAAGATTCCAATTCAGAGCAACCATAATCAGGGCATTAGTTTTTTCCTTAAGAGAAGTGAATGCATTCAAGCACTCTTAAATAATTACAAAAGGCACATCTTTCTCATATAGCTTGGTTAAAAGCCTATAAATTTTATAAATTCCTTGATGAACCTTATATAAAAACCTACATGTCTTAGAAAACTCCATATTTTAAAAAAGTCCATAAATACCTCTATAATGTCCTTCTACTAAATCATCCTAGAAGAGCAGTTTTTTTGCTTCAGAAGATGTTAGATGCCTTGATGACATCAAGCAACTCACAGGACTGAGAAATAATGCCACTCCTTTTAAATATCTGGAAATACCTATTATGGTATCTAAACCAAAATTCACTTATTGCTTACAACTTATTGAACGAATGAAGAACCGAGTGATGGCTTAGCAAAATCGCTTCCTCTTTTATGTAGCTATACTCACACTTATTTTATACGTACTTAATAGTTTACATGTTCATTAGGTTGCTCATGTTGCATTACCTCGAAAAGTTCTTAAGGAGTTAGAACAAATCATGAAAACATTTCTTTGGACAAGATAAGTTGGTAATTCCAGAAACGTGATAATGACTGGCAAGAAATTACTCTCTATAAAAAATATGGGGGCACTTGGGATTATTCCAATAGCTAATATGTAGAAAGTTTCCATAAGTAAGTGCTTATACAGATTATACACCGACCGTAATTAGGGTCAAAATGGATACATGAAATATACTTGAAACATTATAATTTCTGGTAGGTTGATTACTCTCGGAACGGTTCTTGGCTACTAAAATAGATGATATGTAACATCAGTATACTATATACCCTTATATCAAACACCATATTGGAAATAGAGCAAAAACTTGGGTATGGTTTGATAATTGGCTGGAAGTCAATCCATTTATAAAATCTCCTAACTTTAGAAGGATATAGAACAGAATGCTATTAACATTACAAGTTTCTTCTTTGATTCTTAATGATGCTTGACAGGTCACCTTTTGTGGATGCACATCTCTTTTAAATCATCTACCACAACTTTCCAATACAACTGAAGAGGATAACATATGCTGGAGCTTAAATTCATTTGGTGTCTTTTCCAATAAGTCATACTATCGACTCATTTCTAATAGATTAACGGTAGTTCTGGTGGATCTCTCTTATATGGTATAATACTATCTGTCTTAAAGCAGTCTTCATTACTTAGCTTGCTCTCAAAAACAGACTCTTAACTACACATCACTGGAATAGAAGAGCTGCTAACTTATGTGTTGTTGAACAAGTTTTACAATTATAAAACACTCAATATTTCACAAGCGCACGGGTCTTAAACATAGTATATGAGGTGTCGATCCCACAAGGAATTAGTGCACTAAACAAATCTTAACTTGTCTAAGGCTAAAAGGTGTAATTAAAATGAAAATAAAAATGAGCAAAAAAGCAAGCAGTTGAATATGGATAGATTGAAAATTAAAATTCTAAATTAATGCAAAGAAATTAAATTAACCACAACCAATTGACAAATCAAAAACCACACAAGGAAGATTAACCAATTATAAGAAGGGAGATTTATCCAATCATTTAATGTTAACTTGATTACTTTTGAGTTAATTTAGGATCGATCATAAAATTTCGAAGGGTGGATTATTCTCTCTCAAGTTCTAACCATCAAACCCTAATTAAATTGAATTAAGGAATTTGCAATATCTCAACTAGCAAACAACCCACACATCCAGTTAGATCTTAAGCACTATAATAAACAATCAGGTCCTCATATGAGATCTCTCTTCGTATAAATTACGAATTTAATTTTTTTTGAACTATTTGATTGTTTAGTGATCGAGGATTACGCTATGAAAAAGTTTTAATATTTTTAATCTCGATATTTTTGCAAGCGCACGGGTTGTTCGTGTAGAACCTAAGATATCGATCCCACGAGGAGGATTAATCCAATCCTAAAATCTAAGGCTGAACTAAATCGTAATAATTTAAAATAAACAACTAATGCAAAAAATTAATCAATCAAACAATCAATTACAAGAATTAAAATTCAGAAATATAAATAAGATAGTAGTGCATATCCCAATGAAAAATTAACCTATGAACTACCAATTGAGAGAAATGGGGTTTTATCTAACCTTCATAAAAATATAATCAATTATGCAATTATCGAATTACTGGGTCTAGACATTCCTAGGGTGGATTACACTCTCTTGAGTTACAATGTTTAACCCTAATTCAAATTATGGAATTGTGATCTCTCAATTCACAATTGACCCAAAACCTAAATTAGTTCTGAAATTGTCTAAAAACTAACCGAAAACCTATGCATGATCTCTCGCTACACAAATTTAACAGTTTGATTCAATTTTTTATCTATTAAACTGCCTAACTCTTGTTAGCCTAATTTGATGATATTCCCTTGGTTCACCCTTTCAATTTGTTACCGAATTATTAAGAACAGAAATTGAATCACAAATAACTCAATAAAAACACAATAAATAGAATTTCATTAATATCAAATACAAAAATCCCAAAGGTAGGTATAGACAAAAACTTAACATTCAACACAGCCTAATCTTACCATCTATCTCAACTTTATACATCAATAAAATTGAAATAACTAAAAAATACATCAGGAACAGAATAGCGGAGGCAGTGATGGCGGGAAAAATCCTGTTTCGAGAAGTATTTCGCTCCAAACTTCTTCTCTGTGTCTCTCTTCCTTCATCTCGTTCCTTAATATCTTGATAAACTCTTTAGGGTTTTGGAATTTGGCTGATGAAAAAGGCTCTTCCCTGGCTACTTCTTCTATCCCTTAATGTTATATTTATACTTTGGAAGCCCTAGGGTTGACTCGAGGTCGAAACAGTCCAAAAAGTCTTACAAAACTTGAGTTTTTGTGTTAGTAGGCCACAATCGTGGCCAGCGCCTAACCTTCTCTGTCATGATCGTGGCCCAAAGTGCACGATTGTGGCCTGGGTCCTGTCAACTCACCTCTTTCTGTCACGATCGTAGCCTGTTGTGCCATGATCATAGGCTATGTTTTTGGCCCGAAACTCTTTGAAACTTCTCCGTTCTTTACCGTTTACCCGAAAACACTGACAAACACTTCAAAGTACCTCAAAAATATAACATTTAAGCTCAAAGACTCATACTAACCCATAAAAAATGATTAAACACATAAACTAACATAATTAAAACATAAGTACATAGTAAACACTCAAATTAACATTAAATACTTAACAAATTGAACCCTAAAACATCAAGCAAATTATAGCTATCAACATCCCCACACTTAAACGTTTGCTTATCCTCAAGCAAACAAAATAATAAACATACAACACATAATGATTAATGAGGAAATGGCTTTAACTTCATGAAATAAATTTAATTTTAAAGACAATCATATAAATTATATCTAATCATTAATATGCAAAATTTATGTTTAGGGGCTTTGAACTAAATATACAATTTAATTGAGATCAAAATGTTAATTTATTTACCCTTTTCAATTGTACACATACATTAATAATTCTTTAGTCCTTCAGACTCTGTAACTATTCGTAAGTATATTGTCATGAAAACTCAAGCTTAGTACAAGTCCGGTAGGTTTTATTAAAGAAATACACTTTTTTAGTTCATTTTTAAGCATAGACTAAGTCTTTTTATGCGGAGGCAAACATTGGTAATGAATGTCGATCCGGTTACTCAACTAAGTTATGTTTTTATTAAACAGCATGGTTAAAACATCATTATAGTTTTTTGACATGAAGGTACACATTTGTGATGCGTGTCGATCCGATTACTCAGCTATATTACATTTTCAACTGGCTACTAGCTCCATTCCTAACCCGAAGGCCAACGAAATAGTGATTTATTTAATAAACTTTTTTTAATTGCCTACCTTGTTATTTAAGCAACTCATTTTTATGAAAAATACTAGTAAAGCTACTTAAGTTGAAAGGCCTCAAATTATGAATGAATGTGACAATCTAGAGGGTGTTAAACTTACACTAAATCCTAATTAAGTTGTACATTTATCCAAAAACCCCAATTCACTAATTTTGAGGGCTAATGATTATTCACAACCTAATAAACTATGTTCAAAATTAAATAAATTTCAATCCATCTAAGCCATTGACACATTCAAACAATTCACAAAATGCAACCTAACAACTATCATATTATATACAAAATAACATAAAAAGTAAATCACATAACCCTCCCCACACTTGAACAACACATTATCCTCAATGTGAGAAGGGAGAAAACAAGCACACAAAAGACAAGAAGAAATATTAAAGTAAACATAAAATAAATAAAAATAAAAATAAAGATAAAAGTGAAGACTAATTTGAAAAAAAAAATGGGTTAGACACAAATCTCATAGAGATGGAGGCAGTGATGGTGTTGGAAGGAGCTCCTGATAGACAAGAAATTGGAAATGTTTAAATTGGGCTCACTGGATTCTTTCAGCTAAATTTCTACCCTCTCACATAATTCTAGCCTATCTAGTGTTTCAAAATCAAAATATTTGGGAACTACTATTTGTCTAGCATTTAAAGATTAGAAACGAGTACCTTCCTCCTCTGTGTAGATTAGGAAGGGCGTTCCAAAGTCTACTGCTCTATTTCTTCTCCCACATCTCGCAACTTGATTTCGTCCTGTTTGCTCCCGTCTGGCTCATTGCTTAATACGCAGCATATTTCCTAGGAATTAAGTAGAATTTGGAAGAAATTTGGAAGTTTAAAAATTTGTAGAAAGATGTTAGAGCTTTGTGGCTTCAATTCTAGAAAGAAAAAGTAAAAGTGAAAGTGAATGAAAAATTGAAGTTAGAAATGAATATATAGGTGGTTGGAGGGTAAAATGGTAAAATTTCTCTTTTACTTCCTTTCCTGCCTAGTCGTAGGCCACAATCGTTGCCTATAGTTTTCCACCACTTTTTATTTTTTCTTTTGTTTTTTTCACAATCTTTTCAAATTCAGTTCTTAATTATTTTGTGGCCCCTTTCACTCTCTTTTACTTGCTTGATAAATCATCCACTTTATTCGAAAATCCTATTCCTTCTTAATTTTGTTCAAAAACAAAAATAATCTTAACTATAGAATTCAAAAGTTCTAACAAAACAATCCAAGGTAATAATTTTCTATGGGTTGCCTCTCATGCAGCATTTCTTTTAACATTGGTAGCTCAAAGCTCTTTTTAGGCTCACGGTGGTTCGAATGAATGCCGTAGCAGTAGTGTCATCACTGATCTCACAATGTGTACCTGAGCTACCATGCTACGGCTTCCACCTTCCTTACGATTCTCCTTTCCTCACCTTCTTCTACGCAAGCACTTCTTCTTGAATGCATTCCCAAGATCCTCGATATCCTCCCATTCTCCTCAAGGTTCAGGTTCCTTGTTGTTCGTTGAGGGTAAAGGAGATCTGTAATCTCTCTTAGATACCTTAAAGGTTAATTGCTCCTTTCCTATTTATGTAGTTAATTTGCCCCCATTAATGTCAATGATTGAACAAACAGTGGCTAAGAACGGTCGTCCAAGAACTATCGATGTTTCTACATCTTCTCAAATGTCCAATATATAGAAGTATGTGGGAAAGGTATATTTATCAACTTTTACTTGCACATCCTTTATAATCCCCTTTGATTGATGCATTAATATTTCAGCCATCTTTACTAGCATTTTGGTGGGCACTAACTCTCTTAACCCCAACTTCTGACTAAATGTATAGGGCATCATGTTTATAATCGCTTCCATATCTCTGAATGCCCTGTCTATGATGATTCTATTGATACTGCAAGGGATGAAAAAGTCCCCTGGGTCTTCTTTTTTCTATGCGATGTTAGGGTTCTCCTCCAATGTTCGCTCCTTAACTTTTTTCTTGACATATTCCTTTAATGTAAGCTTCGTCTGTAGTTGATTTGTCACTTCCTCGACCTTGTTTGATTCAACCTCCTTTAATTTCCTCGCGGCCCTCTTTGTAAATAACTCCTACTGAGCAGAAACAAAGAATGGAAGTATAAGTCGAGTTGCCTTAATTGGCTCGATTACGGGTTCACTTAGAAGGAATTCTTTAACTACTTGACCTTCTCCTTTATCCTCTTCTTCCTTCACTTGCTCAAGTTCCTTATCCTGGGTCTAACTAATAGCTATGATATGTTCCTTCAGATTAGACTCGGTATTGCTAGGAAGGGTTCCTGCATTCCAAGTAGACATTGCTTCTACTAGTTGGCCTACTTGGACTTCTAGATTATGTAAGGACGAGGCATGGTTCTTTGTTACTTACTCAAATTTGCTCTCGAGCCTCCTATGTGCATCCTCAATGCCTCCAATCTTATTCAAAATTTGATCCAACTTCGATTCCATTAAGCTTGCTTTATCTTGTTAGAAGCTCGATTGTCCTTGAGGCCTGAACTGTCCTCCAGCATTGTTCGACCAAGAGAAGTTAGGGTGCTTATTCCACCTAGGGTTATAGGTGTTGAAGTAGGGATTGTTGCCCACTCCTCGTCCATATTACTCTCCCATGTAATTTACTTGCTCTGAATCTCCTTCCTTCATTAAATAACAATCCACAGTATCATGGTCTATTTGTCAGTAGAGCTCACACTTAATTTGTACAGCCTTCACCGAAGCTAAGGATGACACCTTCATGTTGTTGAGTTGTTATGTCAAATTGTCAATCTTCGTTTTCATTTCAGTCATTTGATCAACTGCCATAACTCCCTTCTACTCTCTAAAGGTAGTAGGTTGCCTACCCTACTCGTTTGTCCATAAACAATTGTTTATTGCCATTTCCTCAATTAGCTCTTCCTTCGTCAACTGTCTTCCACATTAGTGATCCTTCTGAAGCTGCATCGATTGTGCTTCTCATCAGTGGGTTAACTTCATTCTAAAAAGTTTGCAATAGGAACTCCTTGGATAGGTTATGGTGTGGGCACTTCCGTTGCAAGTCCTTATATCTCTCCCAAGATCATATATTGATTCCTTGTCACTTAACCGGAAATTGGTGATTTTCTTAATAATCTTCATGGTTTTGATCAAATGGAAATATTTATCTAGGAAGGCACAATCCAGCTGATCCAAGGGTAAAGGGAAATAGTCTAATTTGGACTACATCTTCCGACATCTAATGATACCAAAAAGTATCACAGATTTCGACGAAGTTCACAATATGTGCATTGTGGTCCTCGTTCACTAATCCATAAAATTGCACATTCTGCTAAAGCATATTGAGAAGTGCTAGTTTAATCTCGAACGAGGCTGCTTGAATAGTATCCTCCTATCTTCCAAAAAATTGAACTTAGGGAAATGCTTTACAACTCTATATGTATAAAAAGAGTTTATTTAATTTAGCCTCTTCATGCCTACTATAACTAGCTATTTTGGTTTTCTACTGGCGGCTTTAACTATAACCTCGGTTCTATTTATTGGTCTGAGCAAGATAGGACTTATTTGAAATTAGCTTGCCCCGCCCACGAGTAAATATTTCATAGTAGCCTCATTAGACCGTACATCTTTCTTGGTATATCCAGATAATAGGTAAGAGCATAAACTGAAACATTCTGGAGCTACAAAGATAGTTATTAAATCGTTAGCGCCGCATAAAAACATTCCTCCTAGAGTAGCTGTTAATACGAATAAGAGAAACTCTGTTATAGCCATTTCTGTACATTCAATGTACTCTACGGATAGAGGAATACATAGAGTTGAACATAGTAAAATAAGAAATTGAAAGATTTCGTTGAAATTGTTCGTTTGGAAATTTCCCGAAAAGCTAATCATAGGTTCTTCTCTCCATCGGAACAATAGGGCCGTTATACTCATTACTAAACTTGTTGAAGAGATGAAATATAACCAAGGTATATCTTTTTGATCAGAGGTTGAGTCGATCATCAGAAGAAGAATTAGGCCAAAAATTAGGATACATTCTGGGAAAATAAAACTTCCATCGAAGAGAAGCAAATGAAAGGCTTTCATAAAAATTCTCGTAGAATCGAGAATGAAGTTTTCATTCTGTACATGCCAGATCATGAATTAGTAACTGCATCCAATCTGCAAAAAAAAATCCCAATTGTTTCGAACTTTCTCTTTTTTTTTGGAATGGAATATTTACGGAATCCCCATAAATAGGATCAAACCCTATTCCATGGTATTTACCTCTTTCTTATTCTTAAGCAAGTCCCCGAGAGGGCTTAATTGATCCATGATTTATGTTTCATCTTTCCTT
>JAOTAY010003974.1:0-15636 GCA_025629805.1 Erythroxylum baracoense
GAAGAGATTAAAATGATAGAAAGTGAATAAGAAAACTCCTTCTCTTCTTTGCCAAAATCTGGAATTTTGGTGTTGATATGCTATTTTGCCCAATCTTGATGATAGTCCTTGTTTTTAATCTTTCCCTGACGCTCCAAACATGTGTCCTTCGCCCAAGGACGGTCTTTCTACAGGTAGGTGTCGTCTCTCTTGAAGATGGAGGCTTAATGTTCTTTTTATGGTCTAAAAATCCTAGGTTTAATGAAGCCTCCCAGGTTGCCTCAGATTACAATTTCCACATCCACGAGAATCTGTATAATTCCCACGAGCATGGGAATTACAGGCAAAAACATTATGTCATGATTTCCTACGTCCGTGTGAATTTGCCTAATTCCCACGAACGTAGGAATTGTCCCAAATGTAATACTCTCGTCTTCTCTTATATACTCTCTTGTTCATCCTCCAATTTGCTTCCTCTCCTTTCCTACAGAAAAATAAGCAATTCTTACCTCAATTAGCATCCAACACATAAAAACATAATGGAAATCAAACTTAATGAAAACATGAAAACTAAATCCTAAACTAAAGCAATAAGCAACCATTATGCAAGAAAACATATGTTAATTACCTATAAAAAACATATCCTAATGCACACCAATCATTCTTATAGGTTATCGAATCATACAATATCGTTTAGTGTAAAACTACGCTCCCTACTAGATTCCAATAAACTCACAGGAACCAAATTCTTGGATTGGCTACAGAGTTTGAGAAATGTTCTCAAATCCGAAAAACTAGGATATGTCTTAGATGAACCACTTTCCAATCCCCCAGCTGCCGATGCATCTAATGAAGATTAGAAAGCTTGCAAGAAGCTACTGGATGATAGTGAGTTGGCTAGCTATATAATGTTGGCCTCTATGTCACCAAAACTGCAAAAGCAACATAAGGCTGTGGATGCTTATACCATAGTCTACCATTTGAGGGAACTATTTGATGAGCAAGCTCAATCTGAAAGGTTCTAGACCTTGAGGTTGCTTTTTCGTTCTAAGAAATGGAGTTCATTGGTTAAAACCTTGGACTTAAAGAGTTCTTTAAGGTTTATCATTTAGAAACTTAGTGATTTTTACTCCACAAATATTTATTTTGAACTATGATAGCCAAAGCTCATTTTTTAAGAGGATTTTATCATATTTGATCATTGTTTTAACCTTCGATTCCTTATTCCCAAAAATCTAAAAAATATTTTTTTACACAGTTCCCTTTCAAGTAGTTTAATTTTGTTAGTTCTCAAAAGAACCAAAAACTCCTTCCTAACTAATGTAGTTGCATTTCATGACCTTTAGGCTAGCTTAGACCCATTGCATTAGGTTCCAATTAAGTGAGATGACCCGAGGCTGCATTCTATATTGCAATCTTTGGAATTCAATTTTTGATTCGACCTCCAAAGGTAAAACTGAAAGACGAAGCGTATCACATCCACAGATTTGTAAGAATTCCTTTTTCCATTAGGCACCTTAAATGACACCTTCTCGTCCCCCACTTTTAGAGTGAATTTTCCCCCATCAACATCTATGAAAGATCAGGTGACGGTTAAAAATGGTCGTTTAAGTATAATTGGTGTCTCTAAATCTTCCTCAATATCTAATATGAAGAAGTATGTGGGAAAGGTGAACTTGTCAACCTTAACAAGAACATCATTAACTACACCTCTAGGATAGTGGATTGATCTATCAACCATCTACACACACATCCTAACGGGTGTTATTTTACCTAAAGTGTAAGGCATCATACTTATATCAACTCCTAAGTTCGCAAAATCCTTATCCACTTTGACAATGACAATAATGCATGGAATTTAAAAACCTCTTGGATCTTCTTGCTTTTATGGTAGTGTTGCCACTTTTTTGGAGTTCTCCTTACTTACTACTTCATTCTTCAACTTCTTCAGGTCGCCTCTATTTGCCAATTTCTCTTTTTTGGATTTCGTAAGAGCGAGTTGCGATTTTAATTGCTCTATTATATCAAGAACTTCATTCAATTCTACTTCCTTTGATTTCCTATGCATTAGGATGGGGTATGGAATTGTAAGCTGATATTCCTTGATTTTCTTCAAGTTATATTTACTCTGCAAGGAATGTTTGTTAACCCTTTTATTTTCTTCTTCCCTTTCCTCTTTAACTTGGTTGAGCTTCTCTTCAATGTTTTAGGTGATTACCATTATCCTTTCCTTCAGATTTTTCTCGTTGTTGCTTGAAAGACTCCCCGCACTTCGTGTCGATAATGCATCTGCCAATTGGCTCATTTGAACCTCTAAGTTATGGATGGAAGGGGTGTGGTTCTTTATTACTTGTTCAAATCATCCTTCTAACCTCTTGTGAGCGTTCTCTGTGCTCCCAATCTTTTCCAAGATTTTCTCTAACTTAGAGTCCATGGAATTGGGTATTTTTTGTTGGAATCTAGGTGCCCCTTGATGTCAGAATTGACCTCTTACATTGTTTGGCCAAGAATGGGGTAATTCTTCCATCTAGGATTATACGTGTTTGAGTATAAGTTATTCTCCCCTCCTTGACCAAACTATACTCCCATGTATTTGAGCAACTCTGGTTCATTATTTTGCGTCTGAAAAAAGTTAATGGTGTTGTGTTTGTCTTGTCCACACAGCTCACATATCTACTAAAGTGCTTTAACAGTAGCTAAAGAGGATGCTTTCATATTACTCAGCTGTCGGGTTAAGTTGTCAATCTTAGCTTACATCTCCATTATTGGGTTAATAGTTATGGCTCCTTTTTCTCTCAAAGGGTTGTATGTTGTCTACTCCTATCCATCTGCAGGGTTTTGATCTTGCATCACATGAATCAAAAATAGAAAACATCAACGGAAATACAAAACAAAACCCAAAAAGCTAAGAACTTTCAAGTTCCATTAGATGTAACTTTAACAAAACATGAACTTAATATGTGTACCTTACAATCTCCTTCGTTCTTCGATGTCTTCACCTCTTTAGATTGTCATAAACCACAACAACCAAGGAGGACATCTCTAATGATATCCACGTGAAGAGCGAAGCCTAAAACCTTTTAGGAAGAATGGCTAGAACACACACAAAGTGCTATCTTTGTGATGTATTCTTTAATAGAGTGCTTGTAGAGAGTGAGAGAAGATGATGAACACTTCACCAAAAATTCTCTTTCTTTCACACAACCCTTGCATGAAAATTGATGTTTCTTATACCCTTTGACCTTACCTCTAACCCCGAACATCAATGGAGAGTTAGTGAGAACTAAGTGGCTTTTAATCCAACTTAATTTAGCATGAAACTTCCACCCCTTCTTTAAAGGGTAATTTTGTCATCTTACCTAATGATAACTGTAATTTGCATTATGATTTAGGATTTAATTTGTTAGGTATTTAATGTTAATTTGAGTGTTTAGTGTGTATTTAGGTTTTAATTGTGTTAGTTTATGTGTTTAAGTGTTTTTATAAGTTAGTATGAGTCTTTGAGCTTAAATGTTATATTTTTAAGGTACCTTGATGTGCTTGTTAGTGTTCAGGGCAAACGGAGAAGAGTGGAGAAGTTTCGAAGAGTTTTAGGTCAAAACCATAGCCCATGATCGTTGCACAACAGGCCACGATCGTGACAGAAAAAGCCAAGCTAACAGGACCTAGGCCACGATCGTGCACTGTGGGTCACGATCGTCATAGAGAGCTCTAAACGAGGCCAAGATTGTGCACTTTGGGCCACAATCGTGACATAGAGGGTTAGACGCCGGCCACGATAGTGGCAGGCAGGGCCACAATCGTGGCCTGCATTGGGCAGACATAAAAGCAGCTGAAAATGTCATGTTTCGTGGGACTTTTTAGACTATTTTGACCCCAAATCAACCCTAGGGCTTCCAAGATATAAATAAAACATTAAAGAATAAAGGAAGCAAGCCTTTGAAGCCTTTTTTCATTAGTCAATTCCAAAACCCTAGAGAACATATCGAGAGATTTGAGGAAGGAGACGAAGGAAGAGAGACACGGAGAAGAAGCTTGACGTGAAGTACTTCCCAGAACAGGTGATTTCCCGCAGTTGTTGCCTCCACGAGTCTGTTTTGACAGTATTTTTGTTTTTATTTCAATTTTATTGATGTATAGAATTAGGATAATCGTTGAGAATGTTGTTGAATGTAAATTTTGTCTAAACTTACCTTCGGGATTTTGACTTGAGATTAATGAAGTTTGATTTATTGTGTTTTCATTGAATTATTTGTGATTCAATATCTATGCTTAATAATTCGATAATAAACTGAGTGAATATCATCAAATTGGGCTAACGAGAGTTACGTAGTTTGATAGATAAGAATTGAAGCAAACCGGTAAAATCGTGTAACGAGAGATCGAGCATAAGTTTCCGGTAGGTTATTAGATAAATTTAGAACTAATTTAGGTTTTGGGTGAATTGGAATCGAGAGATTACAATTCCATAATTTAAATTAGGGATTATAAATTAGGGTTAAAGATTATAACTCGAGAGAGAGTAATCCACCTTAGGACCGCCTAGACCCGATAATTCGATAATTCCATAATTGATTAGATTTTCATTAATTTAGGATTAAAACCCCCTTTCTCTCAATTGGTAGTTTCTAGGTTGATTCTGGATTGGGTTGTGCAAAATTGCTACTTTGGTTATATTTTATGAGTTTAATTCTTGATATTGATTATTGATTGCTTAATTTCTGCATTAGTTGTTTATTTTGAGTTATTGTGAAATTTAGTCAAGCCTTAGATCTTAGGATTAGATTAACCTTCCTCATGGGATCGATACCTTAGGTATTAAGCGAACAACATATGCGCTTGCAGAAATATTGAGGTTTAAAAATATTAAAACTTTTTCATAGTGTAACACCAAGATCAATTTTTTGATGCTGTTGTCGAGGGGAGGGGCCGATTAGTTTAGTTCTTTAGTTTAAGGTTTTTTGTTTTTAAATTAAAAAGATTAGGGCATAAAGTAGAGACACATCAAGACATCCTAGAATGAGAATGAGACATCTGAAGAGTTGAATGTTAAGAAGCGATAAAAAGAACGATCATGGAGGATTTATATTATAGGGAGCAAGGGACTCTTGCAGATTTCAACGAGCCCCAATTTAGTTGGGAAAATCAAAATTCTTATATGAACCCGTACACTTCGAGGTGGCAGAACCACCCAGATTTGTATTGGTTTAACAATGCAAGTACTCACATGGGGCATCAAGATCTATTTGGATTTTAATAAGATGAATCCAGTTAATAGGATTCTAAGCTGGGCAAAATCATGGACAAGCTCACGTATATGGACGAGAACCAGAAGAGATTAGAAGAGAAGTTTAAGCGAGTAGTAGAAGATCATACCTCTTCTATTCATAATCTAGAGGTTAGAATAGGTCAGCTTTCCAGGGAATTTTGTAAGCGAAGTGTGGAAAATTGTCTGCGTAGGATGAATGTAAATTCAATAGAGCCATATAAGGCTATCACTCTTAGGAATGGGGTAGAGCTAGAAGAACCAGCAGGAAATCAAGCTAAACTCGACCTTAGAGAATACCAAGAAATCAAAGAAAAGGATGAAGAAAATAATGCAAACCATCCCTATTATTCACTAGTTCTTAATATACCTAATGTGAACATCAAAAAATCTTGGGGAGATGTTCAGGAAAAGAACTCTATCTTTTGGATTAATGATGATCAAATGACACTCAACATGAATGATGTAATTAAGAATCTGAAGGTTAGTAGCTCTTTCAGGATAATTAATGTATTCGAATCTTCTGAAGAACAAGAGGACAAAAAACAAATGACAACAGACATCAAGTTTAAAGAAAGTATGGAAGTCTCTATTTGGGAAGTACAAGAAGTTGAGGAAACGAAGGTGCTTAAGGAAGAAGGAGAGCAATTCACCTTCGTACAAGACAAATTGTTGGATTCGATGGAAGATTCAGGGAGCTTTGTTATTCCTTATTTTATTGACAGTTTGTTAATGAGAAGGACATTAATGAAATTAATTGGTTTTCTTAACCTTATCAATATTGTCTTTCTGATCATTTTGCAATTTGTTGCTTATTCATAGGCTACAAAACTGATGTTGAGCGAGAAGGGTGGAAGCAAACTGCTTATGATTGATCTTGGATGAGTTTAAAGGATAAAGGTCAAGCTAATGACCATAAATTAGCACATTTAGTAGTTAGGATTATTTTCATTTTGAATAAAATCAGGAAGGAATAGGATTTTAGAATAAAGTGGATGGACTGACCAAGCAAGTAAAGAGAGGTAAAAAAGGGCTACAAAAGAATCAAGAAGTGAAATTGAAAAGTTTGGAGAAAGAACAAAAGATAAAAAAATGATGAAGTGTGGGAAAGCCATATGTCACGATCGTGGCCTCGACTGGGCAATAAAGAAGGAGCATGAATTTTTTAAATTTTACCATTTTACACTTTTAACCAACTATATATTCAGTTCTAACTTCACTTTTACATTCACTTTCATTTTAATTTTATCTCTCTAGACTTTAAAGCCACACAGGCTCTTATATCTCTCTAAAAATTTAAACCTTCCAATTTTCTTCTAAATTCTACCCAATTATGTCGCGCATTAAACAATCAGCCCGACGAGAGCCATATAGATGACAACAGGTTGTGGGATGTAGATGAAGAAACCGCACAGTAGACTTTGGTGCACCTTTCCCAATCGACACAGAGGAGGAAGGTACTCGCTTCTGATTCCTTAGTGCTAGAAAAATTATAGTTCCCAAGTACTTTGATTTTGACACACTCGATAGGCTAAAGTTATGTGAGCAAATAGAAAACCTAGCTGGGAGAATCCAATGGGCCCAATTCGTATGATTCTAATTTCCTGTCTATCAAGAGCTCACACTAGAATTTTTCACTTCCTTAACTTAAATGTAGGAATCATGTGCGAGATATGTGGATTTCCCGAATCCTCCATCATCGATCATTATGAAGATTTTTTTCCTTCTTAATACTGGAATGAGCTTACTGGAATTGAGCAATTTCATGCCAAGAATGCTCATAACAACATCATAAGGTCCCATGAACACTTGTTGTTGCACAAATTTATGTGTCAGCTGGTTTTTGACAAAACTGAAATCAACAAGTGTTCCATAAAGGAACTTTTTATGTTGTGGTGCATGAACCACATTATTCCAGTCTGCACATCCACACATGTGCTGAATGCCATTGTTGTGACTTTACACAAGAGGAGCAACAATCTAGGAATGGGGTATAAAGTGTCTATATTGCAAAAAATTATGGTGTGGAACGGAGGGGATTAACTGTTCATCTTCTAGAATTCCTAAACCATCCTCACTTATGGCGGGTTGAAATCTTTAAGTTATTTGTGAATCAATATTTGTGCTTAATAATTCGGAAATAAATTGAGTGGGTGAACATAGTGAATATCATCAAATTGGGCTAACGAGAGTTAGGTAGTTTGATAGACAAGAATTGAATCAAATAGGTAAAATCGTGTAATGAGAGATCGAGCATAGGTTTTCGGTAGGTTATTAGACAAATTTAGAACTAATTTAGGGTTTAGGTAAATTGGAAATCGAGATATTACAATTCCATAATTTAAATTGGGGATTATAAGTTAGGTTTAAAGATTATAACTCGAGAGAGAGTAATCCACCCTAGGACCGTCTAGACCCGATAATTCCATAATTGATTAGATTTTCATTAATTTAGGATTAAAACCCCCTTTCTCTCAACTGGTAGTTTCTAAGTTGATTCTGGATTGGGTTAGGCAAAATTACTATTTTGTTTATATTTTATGAGTTCAATTTTTGATATTGATTGTTTTTTTTGAAATTTTTCTTGATATTGATTGTTGATTGGTTAATTTCTTCATTAGTTATTTATTTTGAGTTATTGTGAAATTTAGTCAAGTCTTAGATTTTAGGATTAGATTAACCCTCCACGTAGGATCAATACCTTAGGTATTATACAAACGACTCGTGTCATATGATTCATAATCAAATGACCCTAAACTACAACACTTATATAGCTTAGTCATGCATCTTTCATATTTTGGATCCCCATCCAAAACTATTTTACTCATTCTTCACATCTTTAATGTGTATGACCTATTAGGTTCTTGGTTATGTTGGCCACTTGAATTAACACTTAATTCAAGAAAGTCATGAGCAGTATCTAGCAAGACATCATGACCCCTAATTGATCGAAAAGTTAATGGTTAGACTACTAACCCCTTCCATGGACAGTGTTCTCGTGCAATTCATCATTTCACCATCTATACCCTACTTGGTTCAAAGTATGGTTAAAGTGTCAACTCCCACTAGATTGACTCCGTCACATCTAGCCCAAGTGATGTTAGTTCTTGTCCCCGAGGCTCGTTACTCAATTGGATATGTCACTGAAGACTATCTTTATGACATTTCCACTTTGGCCAGAGATTCCCAAGCAATGACCCCGACAAGAAGTTGTGGGAATCATCTCCTTTTATCAAGAGTGGTGAATCCTTTATTGATTACTCAATTACCTTCAAATACCTTAAGCTATACCCAATCACAACCATATGAGCAATAACATGCTCTAAACCACATAACACTCAAAAGCACAAACATATAATCACACTAACACAATTCTAAACCTAAACATGTATAAATCATCTAATTAACAACTAAAAACATACTAAATTAACCACTAAAACATAATTCAACCTATAACTATCAATATATATAAGAATAAAGTGAGAATTACAAATTCTCTTTCACTTATTTTGATGTAAGGTAAATGGAAATTATAAGTAGTACTATTAGCTATTTGAAATTATGACTTAGCCAAGCAACTGGAGGTATTCATAATTAGATGTTTTTCGTTTCCTATAAAAGTTAGGATAGAATTTCAAAAAAGCTTCTCATGCTCCTTAAAGTTTTTTTTAAAATTTATTAATTTATACTCAATATGGATTGATAAGCACTTTTTGTTAATATTTTTTTACTCATTCTATGTTCAATTCAAACATACGTTTAAATTGTTTGATTTAAGTTGATAATTGAAAGATTGACAAGTTATCATGAAGATAAATTACAAGTTAGTGTAAGTATTTAGAGACCTAGATAATTGATGAATGATATGGTAAAGAGAATATTGGTCATTCTTAGTCATTTTAATTGAGTTAATGGAATTTCCTAGAAATAAAGGTTACTTAAGTTAATAGTGATTAATATTGATTTTCTTCAGGATAAGAAAAATTATAGGTAGGGATGTATATAAAATATATATATCATGTACTTAGTATTTTTCCATGTTTTTCATATAAATTACCTAGTTTTAATTGGTTTTATATTATGATTTAGGAAATTGAGGACAATTTGATTAAGGAATGAGGTTGGAAAAGAATTAGAGGAGCTTACAAGGAAATTCATAAAGAAAATGCAATTATTGATAAACATGGCTTAGTACATACCTATATGCCAAGGCTTAAACTGCGATGAATAAAAATATATAGTTAGAAGATCAAACACAGCCTAGCACACAGCTATGCGCTAGGACATGTTTCATACTATAACTTTGGTGAATAAGAAATGGACTCCTATATAGCTGTGAGAGCCCATATTGCATAATAAGAAGAAACAATCTAAAATACAATATGAAACATAAGCATATAAGAGATTGTGCTCCATGTATGAAAGATTTATGTAGATATAATGTGATATATGGTTGGACATGACCACGTTCAAGATGAAAATTACTTTCTAAAAGACATAAAACCTTAGAAAATGTAGTGTTCGGTTCAATTTAGGGAGAAAGAGCCTTTTGTTGAGTAAGTTTTATAATTTATAAAACCCTCAATAATCTACAAGCGCACGGGTCGTACTTTATAGTATTGAAGGGTTGATCCTACAAGGAGGCTACTAGCCTAATCCTAAGTCGTCTAAGGCTCAAAGAAAAGAATAAAAAGAAATAAAAACTACACAAGTGAACACGGAAAGTAAATACGAAAAATTGATTCAATAATTGTAAAGCGAAAATTTCAACAAAATAGAATTAAACTAAGCAGTCACACAGGTCATAATGGAAATCCGTCAAGAAAGTTAATCAAGTTATGAGAGAGGAGATTTTACCTATGATTAATGCTAGTCTAGCCATTTATGTGTTTATGGGGTGTCAGTTCTAGATGGTCATAGGGTTGATTACTCTCTCTCGAGTTATAATCATTAAACCCTAAAATGTAAACCCTAATCGAATTATGGAACTTACAATCTCTCAATTCATAAATTACCCATAATTTTAATTAGTTTTAAAGCTCTTTAATAAACAATCAGGTCTCACACGGGATCTCTCTCTATGAAATTACCGACTACATTGATTAAATGGTCAATTAGATCGCATAACTCTCATTAATCTGATCTAATTATTTTTATCCAACTAACCCTCTCAATTTGTTACCAAAACATACAAATACATTAACCAATCACAACACCCAAACTAATAAACACAAAAAAACTAAATCAATATTAACTCAAAGTAAAATTCCAAAGGAGAGTTTAAAACATTATCAACAGCTCAAAATCCATTTCCATAAAATCCATCTCAACTTTATACATTTAAATGAAAAAGGAAATGAAGAGAAAATGGAACTTAGGTTGGACAAATTGGGAAGGCAGAGGCATCGGGATACCATCTGATTCGAGGAGCAGTGGCATTAGGATCCTCTTCTTCTTCCTCCTTCTTCCTCTTCTTCTCTCTCTCTCTTCTTTTGCTCTCTTTTTAGGGTTTCCAAATGGAGGCTGATTGTAAAGCTCCTTTATAGGGTTACATCATAATGCTTTTATAGTCTTTTCCAATTAAGGTAACCCTAGTGTCTTTCCAAAGTCCGAAATGTCCAAAATGTCCCTCGAAAATTTGAATCCAAAACTAACCCCGCGTCTGCATGCACACAGGCCATAATCACAGTGGCCAGCTTGTTTGGCTCTCTGTCACGATCATGGCAGATTTCCCATGATCGTGGCCCTGTGCTTGAGCTTCTGTCCATGATCATGACCTTGGGTTATTGCTCGAGTCTTCTTCGATTCTCCTTCAAATGCCCTGAAACACTAATAAACTCATCACGGCACCTCTTATATATAAAATTCAAATTCAAATACATGTTCTCATCCAAAAAACACTTAAAACACAAATATTTATGAACTAACACAATTTTTAACCTAAACACACACTAAATAATCAAATTAACCACTAAACACACACTAAACTACCCACAAAAATACAATGCAATCTACACCCATCACCTTTGAATACACATATTACAATCATCTTAAACAAAATTAAAGATTAAAAATCATTCCAGGGTAGGAAATCAAATCAAAGGATTGAGATCATTATCTAGAGGAGACCTTGCAATGAGTTTTTCATCTTTTTATTTATTTTTGTGATTTTAAGGATGATTGATAGTTTATTTATTTCATATCTACATAGATAGAAGCCTAGTTGTTTTTTTTTAATTGATTTCAATTATCATAGTAAAGAGTTTTAGGATTGAGAATATTAGTGTTGTTTTTAATAATGGTTAGATACAAGTAAAAGCCTAAACTTGGTATTAACTTGTATATACATGTTGTTAGAAGACCTAGGAATAATCCTATATGATGTTTTTTGAATTAAGATGACCTTTTATAGGATTTCACATATATTGAGGTGTTCTAATACATGTTAATCAGAAAGGGATATCGATTAATCATTTTAGGAATGGGTAGTTGCTATTCATTACATTAGGAGATTTTTCATCAATCTAATAATAAAACATATAAATTATTAAATCAAAGGTATAAGTTGATATTAAGAAATTTTATTCTAAATTTTATTATTATTTGACCTTTGATTAATTACTTGTTTGATTTGTCTGGTGGTATTTCAATCTCATTAGCTTAGTTTTGTTTAAGTTTTAATCTAATAAATCCCTTTATTTTTTATTAGAGAATAGTAGTAAAGTTAGACTTAGTAATTATATTATTCCTTATGAAATCTATCTATACTCATCACCACAATAGCATAAATAATAGGCCCACTTGACTATATTTTTATACTAACAAAGTAAAGGAAACATCAATCTATTGGTCCTTCTCTCATTAAGAGTATAACAGAGCTAATGCTACTGTATGTTCATATTATTTACCCATTTAGTTATGGTTAGTGGATTTTGTACTTAGTGTCACTCTAATATAGGAACAAGTACCTATATAAACACAAAATGGGGTTCCTCTAGCATAAGATCATGTTAGACATATTCAATTAAGGATATCTAATCGTGAGTAAACATGTTATATCATCTAATTATGTAGTTTATAATGATGAAAATTACTTTATTTAGATGTTGCTTTTGTTCCTCATAAAGATATATGGTGGGAAGCAATAAGAAACACAGTTCACAAAGGATAATTAGGTAATGGAACTTATTAATTTACCTCAAAACTATAAACATATTGATTATAAATAGGTATATAAGATTGAAAATAACTCCCAAGGTAAGGTTAAGCAATTTAAAGCCTTTTTAGTTGCTAGAGGTTTCACCTAAAGTGAAATATATATTTTAATGTCACTTTCTTTCTTATATCTTTCAAATGAATTTTAAAATCACCTTCCTAGATGGAGACCTTTATAAGGAGGTTTATATAACACGAACTGAAGGTTTTAGGAAGAAGACAAGAGTCATATGGCTTATAAATTGAGTACATCATTATATGGATTGAAATAAGCTCCCTATCAATGGTAGCTAAAACATGATGAGGTAATTATCTCATTCAGCTTTATAAAAATAAAATTGAAAGATATTTATTCGTGAAGGTCAGCGGGAGAAAGATCATTTTTCTACTTTTTTATGTAGATGATATGTTGCTTGCATCAAATAACTTGGTCATATTACATGAAGTTAAAAACCTATTGTTTAAACCTTTTGATTTGAAAAATCTTAGTAAAGAATCTTTCATCCTTAGTATTCAAGTTCACTAGCACGAATCTTAAAACTTATGAGGTCTTTCTCAAAGAGCATAAATTAAGTGTACGTTGCCAAAAGTTAATATGGAAAATTGTAAACCTTATGCAACACTAATCTCTTATGAAGAGATATTTTCTTTGATAAAACATCTAAAGAATGAAGTTGAAAGAAAGGCCATGAAGGATGTTCTGTAATCTATTATAGATAACTTTTTGTATGCTCAAGTTTATATTAGAACAAACATCAGATTCATTATTGGACTATTGTGTAGAAATGTATCTAATACAAGAAATCCACTAGAATTTTATTAGACAAGTTTTGGGATATTTTCAAAGAAAAAAATATTTTGACATACATGAAATTTAAGAAATTAAATCTAACTAGGTATACAGATTTTGACTTTTGTATATGATAAAATGACAAGAAATGTACATCAAGTTACATTTTCATATTAGTAGATGGATCTATTTCATTGAAAAGTGTTTAGCAAACACTTTTTACCTCTTACTCTAAGTATGATGAGTTTATTGCATATTATGATGTTGATTTATAGGTACTTTGATTGAGAAATTTAATTTTTTAAGCTATATATGGTTGATTCAATTGCTATACCTTTTTTTTATTGTTTATAATATTTCCTTAATGTTTTCTTAGTAATAACAATATACCTTTTATTTTACTGTTGATAATATTTCCTTAATGTTTTCTTAGTAATAATAGTAATATCACAAGATCTAGGCATTTAGAGAACAAATATTTAATAACTTATCCAAAAAGGTGACGTTATAGTGGAGCATGTTTTGACCATGTATATCTTGGTTGATCCTTTAACTAAAAGACTTTACCTTACTATTTTTGATAGTTTGTTTTACGATTTTTTTGAGGTTATTTAACACTATTATTTACAAATAATTGTATACTTTATCTGGATATAGTTTTCTTATCATGTATTGTGATTGCATTGTTTATACACCAACTAACTAAAGGTAAGTAACTGGATAACTAAACATATATAGAAACTAGTCATTGTAACAACTAATTTGTGCATTTAACAACTATTTAAGTTGCTTTGTATGTAAATAGAACAAAAATAAGTTGTATGAAGAACTTATACTAAAGAGTTGTTAGGAGCCTTGAAATGAAAAAGAGAGTATTTGAGTGAATTTATATATTGCACATATGTTGAATCTTAGTTTATTGGTTTGAGCAAGAAAGGAAGGTTTTGAGTTGTATATATTGTACTAATATAGCAATTGTAGAAATTACTTTGTAATAAATTATATTGAATCTTAGTTTATTGGTTTGAGTAAGAAAGGAAGGTTTTGAGTTGTATATATTGTACTAATATAGCAATTGTAGAAATTACTTTGTAATAAATTATGAAGATTATTCTTGGCCTGAGTAAGATTTATAAAGGTTGTTTTCACCTATGATAAAATAAGAGAAATGTAAGGTTTATTTTTACATATGGTAAAAAAAAAGATGTTGTATAAAGGACTTTTTTTCACCAACTGAAGGAAAAAGATAGTGAATCCCCAATATTAGAGAGTGGACCTAGGAATTATTTGATTAAACCACTTTCAATCGATTGTCTCTTTTTATGTATTCTTTTACTATTGTTATGTTTATTATGAAATATTTTATATAATTTTTTTAGCCGTTCATTAAATAATTCATTCATTAGTTTATAAATAAGGTAAAAAAATAAACATACATAATCTACCTCCTCTCGTATGTTATTTAGGACTAATACAATTAATTAAAAGGTGAACTTTTCGTATTGGTTATATATACTCCAATTTGGATGGTATTCTTGAATATGTATATAGAGAGAGATATAAATAGGCTTCTAACTTATATTAAGTACATACATATATAAATAATCTTCTTATTTATATTATTTTTATTAAATATATACACATGTATTATATATATATATACATACAATTATGATGATTAAGGATTAAGCTATTTCATCGTACTTGGAAGTTTTAAAGTTATGACTATAAACTAATACTTTTGTTAGAAATTTTCATCCTTAGAGAGTTCAGTGGATGCAGCTAGGTTATTTAGTGGATTGCAATTCTAGTCTGAATATGGTTTGGTCTCGTATCGTATAACTTTCTTATATGCTAGTTACTGGTAATAAGTTGCATTTAACTTCATTACTGTAACATCCCATTACCTTTGGGAGGTTAGAATAGTAAATATGAGTGATCAATGAGAGCTTAAAAATGCATTTTTCATACTTATGCATAATATGACATACGCATACAAGTGAATAGTGAATAGTGAAATGTTGCACATTTAAAATAACTGTACATGCATTTATTAACATTCTAGATATAATTGTTTATAAATTTGAGTATATTGGGAACTGTGGTTTTATATGTTGAAAATTGATTTGGGAAGTGTATAAATTGATTTAGAATTTTTGGAATTTTTGGAGAATTTTCTGGAAATTATTAGGCATTTTTTAACTAGGAAAATTTGCCAAATGGCAAAACAATCGTTAAACGATAGTAGAAATTACTATCCAACGGCAATGGAAATTTTGATAAATGACTTTAAGATTTATTGACAAGTGCCATTGAAAATTGGGGAACAATTGGAGTAGGAATTGAAATTGATGGGACTAGTTAAATGAAAGAACCAATCAAATGC
>JAOTAY010004024.1:0-15628 GCA_025629805.1 Erythroxylum baracoense
TTTTTGTTAGAATTTCAATTTGTTTTCTTTTCAAAATTCTTGTTGATGATATTAATTTGATGTGTTTATAGGTTGTGAGATCATAGAAAAGTAATATTAAGCTTGGAAAAAGGTTTGGAATTATAAGACTCACCAATAATTCCCACGATAGTGGAAAAGCTCTCCAAAAAGTTTCTGGAGAGAAAACTCACGATTGTGAGAATTGTGATCGTGGGAATTCCATCCTGGAGGGAAATTTAAACTTCCCTCCCATTTTCTTCTTTTACCCACTCTTAAAATTTTCACTCTTTCTCTCTCTAACCACGAAAATCCTCCTCCCACTCTCTAAACTCTTCATTTTTCCTTGACATTCTTAATATTGTATTCATTTCTTTTCGTTAATCTTATAATCCTTCACTCTTTTCATGCATTAATCATTCAAAGACATAAGGATTTGGGTAAGATTTTTCTTCCTTTCTCTCTAAAAGTTGAATTTCACTCTTTTTCTCTCATTTTTGCAGATTTTCCTCTTACAATGGTACCAAGGAAGATGATGGCTAGGAGGTCAGTTGATGAACTCCGCTCGTAAGTTTCTGGTGAAGGTGAGCGTGATTTGGCGGCGAGTTAGAGCTCTCCCTTTCTAATTTACTCAGAAGAAGAAGGTGTGCATTTCCGTAACCTTAGGGCTAGATAAATAGTCACTCCTAGGTATTTTGATTTTGAATTATTAGAAAACAAAGGAGTGAGACAACAACTTGAGGAACTAGCTGCAAATATAGGGTAGAATAGGTTTGTTTGGTGTGATGTACCTATTTATGCTACTATAACTTTAGAGTTTTACACAATAGTTTGTTACAACCCTAAAATGGATGTGTTTTGGTTTAGGTTAGCTGCAAATGTTTTTAAACTTGATTATCCTATCATGCGTGAAATTTTCAATTTATCGAATGCAAAAAATTTAGAAGGTCAATCTAATTTTGATGTCGATTCTTATTAGAAAACTCTCAAGGGTGAAGAACATTTTGACTTACGCAATGCACCAAATTCTTTAATCCGGAGTGTTGAGCATCTACTCTTACACAAATTTATGTGTCTGATTGTGTTTAATAAAACAAAAGGCAACAAATGCTCAGCCAAAGAACATTTCTTTTTATGGTGCATGGATCGAAAAATTAAAATCAACACACCTTATAGGATTTTTTTATCAATAGTGAGTGTGATTAACAAAAAGAGTTCGTCTTTTGGGATGTCTCATATTGCTTCTACTTTGGGTATGTTCTATAATGTTAATATGGAGAATTTGCGTACAACTCCACACGATATGTTTGACATATCATATTTGAGATGTTATGAGATTTTGGAGATCCATTCTATAGAACTCCAAAATCCTCAGATGTGCATTGCAGTGAGGAGCAAGAGAGGCACGAGTATAGCCGCTTCCCAACCATTCACATCCTGAGCAATGCCGGAGTCAGAGGCAGAAGCAGTGGAGGAGGAATCGCGTTCACCAATGGAGGTCGACCGACTTCAAAAAATCCTTCACTAGATGGCTGCCAATTCTTAACAAACGACATCCCAAATCAACGAGCTCGGAACCCAAATGCAGAAATTCCCTAAAGAGCAATGCAACTTGAAGAAGAGGTTCCTCAACTTCTGTCGGAGGAACAATTTTGAAGCTCCTTCACCAACACCGTCGCCACCATCATCTAAATAAGCGTTTCTTACCCTTTTCTTTTTAATTTTGTTGTTTCTCTTGTTTGTTTTCATTTTATTTCATGTTTTTTGGCTTTATGTTATTTCTTTTGTTTGGTTCAAGTTCATCTTTTGTTTGGTTTCATGTCATTTATGTGTTTCAATTTCTTTTATTTGGTTTGAGGTCATTTTCCCATATTTGGTAGTTGACTTGTCACATTAAGGATAATGTGAAATTTAAGTGTAGGGAGGTGACTTTGACTTTAGTAATTACATTGTTTGCATTTTGTTAGATAGGATGCATGTTTAGGCATATTATACGTGCCTTGTGCAAACAACGGAACCGTATTTGAATCACTCTGATAAATATTGCTATGAGATTCTATCATGCCATTTAGAATTAGATTGAATGCATGCTTGAGCTCGAATTAGGCTACTTGAGTAGAAAGTGAACCCCATAGAGTGAAGAAAATTAATTGGTTACATAAGATTAGTCACAAATTAACATTTGAACAATGAGGTAATGTAGAGATGCATAATGAGTTTTCATTTGAGCTAATATGAGGATTGAGCCACATGACTCCATCTATAGTCACTCTATTTCTTTGTTGAGTGTTACACCCTTATGTTACTACCTTTAGAACTTACTTTGAATCGGTTTGAGTCTACTAGATGCATGCTTAACAGAGATGGTTTAGGCCTTTTTTCTTTTATGTTTTAGCCCTCGGCTTAAAGGACCTACCCTTTGTATTATCCTTTGCTACCCCGTAGAGCCTTAATATTTATTTTCTTAAGAACACCTGAAATTTTAAGACTTTAAACCTTTTTAACCTACCCATTCACAAGCCTAGTAGAGTATTAAGCAATACATTAGTTGGGATCGTTGTGAAATTTTTGTTACCGAGATGAGTTGAGGATACTTCTGCTTATGAGTTACATTGCATATAGTGCTATTATATTCATAGTTCTTCCATGTATGATCAAAAAGAAAGAGAAAAGAAAAAGAAAAGTGATGAAAAGAAAAAGAAAAGTGATGAAAAGAAAAAGAAAAGAATGAACAAGTGAGTAGCATCAATAAGTGCAAAATAAAATTATATATCTCGGAGTTATGTTTTGTGATCCCGTTTTTATCCGCTTTTTACTTTACTAATGCTTGTGCTTAATTTTTTCCCTCTTTGCCCACCTTAACCTTTAGCACGTTACAACCTTAAACAAGTCCTTTTGATCTATTTATGCATGCAATCATTGTAGAGAAGAATTGATGTATTGGCAAGCATATGGTAGTGTAGTTTCCTATAGGAGGTTTGAGTGAAACACTAACCAACAAACCCTTGAGAGAAATGAGTAAAAACCATAAGGAAAATTCATTTTGCATCTTTACTTATCTTTGGGTGATGGTGTCAATTGTTGAGTTTGCTTATGTACACCAATGAAAAAGTAGTCATGATATGTGTATTAACTTAATATTTGAGTTAGTCTAAATTTGAGGGATTGTATGCCTTGATCTTTGTGAAGATGAAATGATAGAATTGAGTGGTTGGTTGTATTTATTTCGTTTGACGACAAGTAAAGACTCAAGTGTGGAGATGTTGATAGGTGTGCATTAGTCTATGTTTTCTATGTAATTGGCATGTGTTTTCTTGCATATTTTTTGATTATTATTGTAGTTTAGGATTCATTTTGTATATTTTTGTTTAGTTTGATTTCCATCGTTGTTCTTTTATGTTTGATGTTAATTCAAGGTAAGAATTGACTATTTTTGTGTAGGAAGGAAGATGGAGCAACTTGGAGATTAAACTAGAGAACAAAGAAAAAAAGAAAAGATGAGTGCATCTGTGGTCAATTCCTACGATCATGGGAATCATGTCAATTCCCATGATCATGGGAATCATAATCCAAGATAATATACGGGGCTTCATTAAACTTAGGGTTTTTAGACTATTTAACCATCATTAAGCCTCCATCTTAACGGCAGATGAAACCCTTCTGTAGAACACCATCTTTGGAGTGAAGAACACATGTTTGGAGCCTTAACGAAGGATTGAAGTCAAGAATCATCATCAAGATTAGGGAAAATAGCACATCAACACCAAAATTTCCAAATTTTGGCAAAGAAGAGAAGGAGTTCTTTTAATCAATTTTTTGTTAATTTAACTTCTTTTATTCTTTGTAAAATGGTTTATTTGAATGTTAATGATGTTATGGAGACCATGTTAGGCTGATTTAGTTTTAGAGATTGCTTTTGAATTGTTATGTTAGAACTTTTATTTTATTGAACTGAATAAATTTGTCTTTGATGATTGTTGATTTTATTTGTTATTTTGCAACAAGTCGAGAGAGTGAGTAAGATAAATTTGTGTAGGATTGTACAACGAGAGTTAGCAACCTTTAGACTTACAATCATCATGTTAATTGAATAGTTAGAAGAGAGATCTCGGCTAATCAATTGATCACATATAGGATAGTTTAATAATTATTTGAGTAGGTCGAGTCATTTGAGTAGGTTGAGAGATCATGTAATCGATTCCCTTTAATTCGATTAGGGACAATTAATTACACCTTAAGATAGGGTAGTTAATACATTGGGAAATCTAGAATGAGATACAATTCATTCAATAAAATAGGAGGGAGATAAAATAGGGAAAAAAGTAATCTCTAGTTTTTAAACTCTTGAATTCCAATTTTTTTGTATATCGGTATTATCTATTATTTTGAGTTAGTCTTTTAATTTTTATTTAAATTTTCCAGATTATTTTTGTTAAACAATTTTGTTTCTTAAACAAAGTTTTATCTAAATTAAGTGTTGTATGGGCATCAATCCCTGTGAGATCGATATATGATCTTTAAGCTACAAGTCATGATCTGTTCACTTGCGGTTTTTTAGCGTAAAACAAGTAGATAGGTTTTACCATCAACAGTCTTACCTATGGGGTACAAGGGTAATCATTTATTCAAACCATGCAGCTTTGAAATATTTTGTGACTAAGAAAGAAACAAAACTAAGGTTGATTTGGTGGATCTTACTCCTACAAGAATTTGAGTTGGAAATACGCGACAAGAAGGGAGCTAAAAATTTGGTGGCCGATCATCTCAGTCGGATCACTCCAACCAATACATCTGATTTTTTCCAAGATGAATTTCCTGATGAAAGTCTCTTTGCAATCCAACAGGTAATTCCATGGTATGTTGACATAGTAAATTTCTTAGTGACTAAGTCCTTACCTAGTGATTTATCTAGAGCTAAAAAAAGATAAAATTAAATGAGAGGCCAAATATTACATATGAGATGAACCTCATCTTTGAAAATTTTGTGCTGATCAAATTATTAAAAGGTGTGTTGCAGATAATGAAATTTCTTCCATATTAATTTTTTCCATTCATCTATGTGTGGGGGACACTTTAGTCCCAAAAGAACAACTCGTAAAATTCTTGAATGTGGTTTATTTTGGCTCAAATTATTTTATGATACTTACATGTTTTGTAAGTCTTGTGATAATTGCCAAAGAATAGGTAGTCTAGGACGAAGAGATCAAATGTCACTTACAAATATCCTGGTATGTGAAAATTTTTATATATGGGGAATTAACTTCATAGGTCCTTTTCTTTCATCTTTTGATAAGACTTATATCATTCTAACTGTGGATTATGCGTCAAAGTGGATAAAAGTGAAAGCTACTCACACAAATGATGCTAAGGTTGTAGTCAATTTTGTCAAATCTAACATTTTTGTCAGGTATGGAATACCTCAACTATGATTAGCAACAGAGGAACTCATTTTTGCAATAAATTTGTTTAAACGTTGATGAAGAAACATGGTGTCTCACATTGTTTTTCGACCGCATACCATCCGCAGATGAGTGGGCAAACTGAATTCTCCAACTGGGAAATTAAATCAATTTTAGAAAAAGTGGTGAATCCGAACAGAAAAGATTGGAGCTTACATTTGGATGATGTCTTGTTGGGGTATCGGACTGCTTACAAAACTCCAATAGACATATCGCTATATAGGTTAGTTTTCGATAAACCATGTCATCTGCCTATGGAAATAGAACATAGAGCCTATTGGGCTGTGAAGCAGCTAAACATGGATTTGGTAAAGGTTAGTAACAATAGGAAGTTACAATTGCAAAAGTTAGAAGAGATCCGTAATGAGGCTTATAAAAATGTGAAAATTTATAAGGAAAAAACTAAAACTTTTCATGATAAAATAATTTTTAGGAAGCAATTTTCAATAAGACAAAAAATTCTTCTTTATCATTCAAAGCTTAAGTTATTTCCAGGAAAATTACAATCTCACTGGCTCAGACCATTTATTGTTACTAATGTTTTTTCCTACGATACGGTAGAAATTCAAAGTTTAGACACTTCCAAGGTGTTTAAGGTTAATGGATACCGTCTGAAACCATACTATGAGAACTCTCCAGTAAAGAATGTGGAAGAGATAGAGCTATAGCCCCAATTTATCTCTGATCAGGTAAGTCAGTGAACACGTCTAGCTAACGACTTAAAAGAAGCGCATTTAGGGGCAGCCTAAAAAAATTTCATGTTCAATTTTATTTTCATTTCTCGGTATTTCTCTTTTTTTAATTTGTTTAATTTGTTTTGTTTCAACTGTCACTTTTATTCCATTCCCTTTAGTATTTTGAATTGTTAATATTTTCAATTCTAATTTAGAATTTAAAATTTTTCCCTTTTTCTCGCCGCCTACTATCATTTTACCTCCCAAAACATTTTCACCTTCACACTTTCATTTATCTCTTCCTCTTACCTTTCACTTACGCACAATTACACTCACCCACTGCTGAATTAGTAACACCCATATTATTCCAACACAAAACCCAATCTTTTTACCTCCATCCCACTATAACCCACCCATTTCCCAGTCTAAATTTTTGTTGGTTTTATGTTTGCATTTTCGTGTTTCAGGCTCAAAATCACAACAATTGGAACCATGCCATGCCAAAAGAGTGACTCACGCAGGTTAGCTTCACTAATCACATCATTTGTGAGCACCTAACCTTCATCGAATACCATGGCTGCAGCACCAACTCCATCAATCCCTCCGATGTCCGAACCAACACCAGGCCTTTTAACGAGGAATCGTACTCAGAAAGGTAAGTAAGTCAAGAATAGAAGCTAACGGAATTCGAAAAATGGAGGTTTTATTTTCAATTGCCAGAGGACAACCAAAGATTTCAACAATAAAACCAACCAAAAATCTACCCCTGATGAGAATCGTATACATAAATCATGAAAGGATATCTTTCACTAATCCGAGTCCAGCTGTCCCTTCCAACCCACGTCCAACCACAAGTAGTCAGGTTATAATAGATACACCGAGTAGTAGCCAACCCCTAAGCCAATTTGGACACTCGTTTAACTTGACTTAAACGCCAGATGCGCCGAATGGAGCATAATTTAATAGCATATTGGGCACATTAAGGATTCTAACCCCCTTACCCATAATCCCATGATTTCGATGCTCAACTCATAGAGAAGCCTTTTTTTCTCTCTTCTTTTCTATTTTCGTTTCTTGTATTTTATGTCATTACATTAGGGACAATGTATGGATTAGGTGTGGCGGTGGGGTATGTTCCATATAACTGATAGTTAGGAATCTTTGTTGAAAATTTTTGAATGTTTATTGACTTGTTTGCAATTGATTAGCTAACTTCGACACTTTCTAGACTTCCATTTTCAATGACTTAAGTAGTGCACATAACTTGAGTTAAATTTATTTTAGGACAATAGATGCCACTTAGTTAAGAAATACAAATGTATACACTTAGTCAAGGTTTGGCAATCATATGATTAAACATGGTGTATAATTATGGTGAACTTCATTAACTTGTGAGTTTTTGGGCTTAAAAGATTGAAACATTTATATCAATCCGTATTTTTTTTATGTGTGATTATCTTCTAAGGTGAATTTTTATCTAAAACTTTCTTGGAATAGATTTGAGACCACATCTATACATGCGTGCACAAAAATGATAAAGATCATCTTTGTTTTAACCCTTTAGCTTAAAAAGTCAACCTAATTCAATATCCTTTGTTAAAATTTTTAAGCTGAACCCTTTTTCTTGATAAACCAACAATAAACAACTAAAACCTCTCATATCTTCACCCATCATAAATGTAAGTAGACATTCTAACCATATTTTATGTCTAACTTATTTAGAGAGATATGGAAAGCAAGGAAAAGAAAAAACATGAAAGGAAATTGAAGAGATTTAGAATTGAATTGTGTGTTGTACTGCTGTCTTTAAATATCAGTACATTGATGAATAATAATAATAATAATAATACAGCAGTGAAAAACAAGTTATGTAGTAATCTATCTCTACAGAATGACATTGTTGACTCCTTTATGATTGAAATTATGTCTCCACAAGTAGTTAGGTGTTTTGCTAATGTTTATGATTTTTGCCCTTTTTCCGTTTATCAATCATTACCTTTACCTATATCCCAGTACAACCTTGAATACCCTTTTGATGTGTGCATGTTTGTATTTCAAGTGGTGAAAAGTTGGTGAAAAAACAAGCATATGGTAGAATATTTGCGTTAGAAGAATTTGAGTGAAATACTGAACTAGTAAACACTTAACTGATTTGAGTGAAATCCAATCAATGAGAGTTTGCTATAATTATGTGCTAGTTTTTGAAATATGATTGACTTAAATTGAATTTGTTTATATTACTTGAATGATTAACTCTGGGGTATTCATTATTTACAAAATTGTTTGACTCTTGAAGTGTGCACTATTTACTATTGTGAGACTTGGAATAAAAGAAGTGGATTAGTTAGCCAATTGATTGTAAATATAGTTTGTCTAGGATGAGCAAAAGATTAGTGTGGGGGAATTGATAAGTTATTATTTTTGTGTTAACTTTGAATATAAATCTCTTCAATGTGTTGAAATTTTTATTTAAAATTAATGAACTTTTTTCTTAATTGCTCAGATGATTTTCAACACATGGAAGATGAATTTGAATTAAAAAGATGTAAGGAAAGCAAAGGAATTTGAAATTCCCAGCTAGTACAAAGGTTTTTGACTAAGCGTGGGCACGTGTAAAGGGAAAATTTATCTATAAAATATGATTTGGAAACATATTCGATACACAGGGTTTTCGTTATCTTGGGAACTAAGTTGTTGTCTTTTATGTAGGGATCTGCTACCTGATTATATGGAAATTGTATCTGATAAAGATAACGATAAGAGGGAAGAGAAGAAACCAATTAGACATATCATTTTTTTACGTTTTTCTGCTTTTGTTTGGTTTTTGGCTAAAGTTTTCGTATTTTCTGGAAAAGTGCAGATATGGAGACTATGTGTTCTGCTACTTTTCTGTTGGGTTTTACCTCTGTTATGAGTAGCTAAATCTTTCTTCTTGGTTGAAGAGAACCACATTATTATCTAGTATTTGTGAGATTTTTTGAACAAAGTTTATTTCATTGATGAATATTAAGTTTCTTTTGTATCGCTTTTTATAATTGAATCGATTGATCTCAAGAGTACGCAACTAGGAATTGATTGATTTAATTTACAACCAAATTAGTAGGATTTGATGTTCAATTTTGCTAATCTAAAGTGGTAATTAGGATTACCATCTTTACAATAGGGATTGGAAATTCTAAAAAGACACTTATCTAGATTAAATACATATTGTATGTGTATTGTTTTGCTCACTAGTTCTCTTGGTTCTTAAAGCTATTAATTAATCAAACTTAAGATCATATCTAATTTTTTGGTTAATAAGAGTGATTAGAATACATGTTTCTATTCATTTAATCTTAAGAGAGAACACCACTCAATGAGTATTTTTTTAATGACCTTAATTTTATATCGATGATCCATATTAATCTGATAATGTAGGTAACCTGAAACTAAGGTTCATTTATTAATTTTCTAGATCTGATTATTTTCATTTATTTCCAATTTTGTCGTTTTTAATTTCTAAAAATTATGTTAATTCAACACCCCAAATTGTTTTAGTTTTCAACTTATGAAAAATTTACCAATAGATTCCTCGTGGGAACGATCTCAACTCTTCGCTAACTACATAGTTCATTATTAGAGTTGGGATTCATTTGGTTGCAGGAAATAGCATTACCACATATTAAAAAATTTCTCAGGAGTATCTATTATAAGGAACCTTAATCACGTGTACTATATTTTCTTATACAAGTAATAGGGTGATTAACTACTTTGAGCCACATTCACCGATAGTCTGAAGAGTTTGTTGGTATGGGCTCAGGTTTTCTAAATAAAAGATCTTGTAAAAGAACCACTATGTTTAAAACATTATGAAAACATTGACTAATGTCTCACCTGACCTTTTAAATTTTTTCCTAATAACTCAACTTTTAACATGATGAGCAATAACAAGTAAGATAATTTGCTACTTGTTCATCAATAAGCGTGTTTTTGTTAACTTTAATCCTCTTATATTTTCTAGCATTTCATATACTTTAAAAATTGTTTGCCTATTCATCTTAACTATTGAAATACATGACTCATCATTGTCATGCACAATTCACCTCATCTAATTTCAATTTGCATAAAAATTTAGAAAATAACTTCTAACCCTTGGCTTATAACTATATAATACTTCTAACCCTTGGCTTATAACTATATAAACATGCCTCTAATGGTGATAAAATTAATACACATAATACATATGACTTCACTAATCATCATGTTGAATCATATACACTTTATATTCACTTAAATCATATTTCTCATTCAGATCAATTGAAACAATTCACTGCGATCATTTAAAACACAAAAATCAAATATATATGTTATGCTTATGAGACTTACTTTCAACTGTTACGCCATTGTGACCGAGTACCTGTAATTGTCCCGTATCTATTGTGGATGTTAGGCTCATTAATAAATGTCTCGTATGTGTTAAGGATATTGGGCTTATTATACATAGTAAGCCTTTGGCTCTTAATCACATTCTGAGCTTTAAGCTTTTTTTTTGTGGCTACTCCGATAATAACTACCTTTATTTGATCATGCATTCATAAAATGGAATGCATCAAATCACATAAGTTCAATCACTCACTTTATTTCACTTCAGACATTCAGTTTCATATATCATCGGACCTAAGTCTGGCATTCAACAAATACGTCAGGAATCACTTATTCCTTTCTCATTCACATTTAATGAACCACTTCTAATATAGTCACATTTATCAACTCCTCGGACTATTAATGTCCAGCAATGTGTCAATCATATTCACATTAGTAATAATTCAATATAGAAATGTAAAACAGAACAATCAATTAAGGTAAGACCATTTAGGTCGACTCACAGTATGCTCCAGATTAGCATTTGCTTCTATGATCCGGAAAAGTTTGGACGCTGACGTTCAATCCTGTGTATCAACTTCAGGCAACATATATATTGTAAACACATTACTAATTTGCACGATCACATAAACATTCAATTCTACATATAAGTATATGTGTAATATATAATGCATGCTCAATTTGACTATTCTAGGTATGTTTCTTTAATCTCATGTCTCAATCACTCAAACAATTTTCACTTATATACGTCTAACCTGCACTTAGGTTCATAGCTCAAAGATCTTGGTTATTCTAACATCATAATTCAATCATTCATCATTTCTTTTCTAGCATCATATAATCATATAATATCCAATTTCTCATTCATCTTTACTTAATACACATCATTCATCTCATTTGAATTACATTAGCCAATATAAGATCACTTTCATTTCTATAACATCTCCAATTTTCCAGATTTTGGTACGCATAATGTGTAACAATCCATTCTTAAGTTATAACCTCCATTATCACCTTCACTTTATTTCTAAACTTTCATCGTAGTTCCTCTCATTTCAAGAACATAACTCATCATCTTTGTTAACATAATTTTCACTTTCATTATTCCCTTAATGCACAATCTATTTCCTCTACATAATCGCCTATAATCCATGGTTTTCATACTCTCAAAATAAAACACAAATGTACATTCATTCATCAATTTCTGCACTCTATCCTTACATAAATTAGGTCATATACACATCTTTTCTTTTGTTAACTATCAACTCTCATTCAAACACAATTTCATTACTAATCATCCATAAAACAATACATGGCCTATTATTCTTCATTATAAGAAAACAGAACATATACACATATATTTATTCTTCAATGCTCATCACTCATTCATCTACATTTTTGCATACTCTCATACTCCATTTACTCTATCAATCCTATATTATAACATTCCATAATCTGTTACTCCTTATAAACACAAAAGCAAGACATGGAGATGTCCATTATTCATCTACATTACACACATATATTCAACCCCATTCTTATAGTCATTAAATCTCAAAATAATCACCATATTTCATTTATTTCAAACAACCCATGAAGATTAACATGCTACTTACTTGATTTACTCAAAGCTTCTTCAAAATTTTATAACCCTAGCTTCTTCTATGAATCACGCGATCATCATATATATGTAAGAACAAGATGAAATAGAAGTGGGTTTCATCAACATGAAGAAGATAACAAGGTGTTAAAGTGGTAAGGTGAAGGATGATAACACAAGTTCAACGTTGAGAGAATGAGGGTGAGTGGGTCGTAAATGGAGAGAAGCAAAATGAAGAAGATGAATAAAAGAACATTTGGTAAAGGTGAAAGAAAATGGAAGGATAGTCTTTCAGTAGGTTAATGTCATAAAATAGGTTAAAGGCAAGGTAAATAATGCTTGGTAAGTGTTATGACACTTGTCATGACACTTACCACTCAATTTAAAATGCTAATGCCTTTTTAACTTTGTACCCAATATCATTTAATCTCTAGTCCATTTGTCTCCAAATTTCAATCCAATTGTCACCCAATTTTCAATGTCACATGTCAATAAATCTTAATGTCACTTATCAATAATTTCTACTACCATTTGACATTTATTTTTACTACTATTTATCAATTGTCTTGCCATTTGGCATTTTTCCTGGTCCAAAAATACTCCTAAATATCATAAATTCCCAAATTCTTACCAACATTTCTAAATCAATAATATAGTTCATCAAATCAATTTTCAACACAAACTATTCACATCATAATCATATTAAAAGTTAGTTATACCAGGAAAATGTCAAATAAGTATATGAACAATCATTGTAATGTATGTAATTTTCAACAATCACATATGTGTGTGTGTATGCTAATATTATGCATGAACATGAAATGCATTTTTTAGTTTTTCTCATTTCTATTTCTCATGAACACTATTCAAGGGTTCTAACCCTTAGTATAAAAGCGGGTTACAATTCTCCCCCCTAAATAAATTTCGTCCTCAAAATTCTTAACTGTATAATCAAATTGATGGGGTTTTTTCATCATATACTCCTCCGTTTCCCACGTAGCTTCTTCCACTCGAATGATTTCTTCCAAAGGAATATAACTGACGGAATCACACAGTTTTTCAATTTCTTATTCAGGTATCCCACCATCTTAACTGGTTCCTCAATATTTCTCATATTACTCATAAGTTTCAGTTCCTGTGTCGATAACACATATGTCAGATCATACCAGTATCTTCTAAGCATACCCACATGTAACACAGTGTGAATCTGAGACATCTTTGTTCGTGAGGCTAACTCAAAAGTCAATGGTCTTATTTTCTCAATAACTTCGTATGGACCAATACATTTTGGCTTAATTTACTCTTTTTATCGAACTTCTATCTATCTTGAGTTACTTAATTTCTACTAAAGATCAATTTCACTTATCAACAATATTTTGATTCAATTCTTGGCCTTCCATAATCCTTAGGCCCTCTACATCCCAATATAAAGGTGAATGACTCTTTCTGTCATATAACGCCTCATACGTTGTCCTACCGATACCACTGTGATACTGATTGTTATACTTACATTCAATCAGAGGTTTGTATTGATCCTTTGCTCCTAGGAACTCCAAAATATAAGCTCTATTTACATCTCCAACAGTTAAGACTGTTGGCAAATCAAACATTTAGTCACACATTCAGTCACTTGCTTCTTCATCCTTAGCTGTTAAACGCTATCTCAGTATATTACTACCAGGATGTATAGCATAGGTTGTTATATGGGCTTCCCCCAAAATCTCTTTTCTCAATCATCTATATTGAGTACACATACTCCTTACTTCAATCACAAGGTATCATTTCTCCAATTCAAACTCAAAATTCATATTCATTTTTAATTTCTCAATAAGATTCACAAATTTTGAATCCTTATTTTGGGCTTTTCTAATTATTTCATGTAAAATTGATCTTAAATTCAATATAGCTAATAATACTTCATTTTGCCACAAATTCAACTCGATATTCTATGCTCTTTATTGCACTAGATTTGGTAACCTCAATATCTAAATTTGTACTGCACTGTTATTGTATTTTCTACTTAATGCATCAGATATAACACTAGCTTTATTAGATGATACTCATTTATACAATCATAATCTTTAAGTAAATCTATCCATTATCTCTGTCTCTCAATTAACTCTTTCAAACTCAGTAAGTAACTCAAACTTTAATGATCTGTATAAATTTGAAATGTTTCACCCTACATATAATGTCTCCAATTTTTTTCCAAAGAAATTACTATTGCAGCAAGTTCTAAATCATGAATTAGATAATTAAACTCGTGAGACCTTAAATTTCTCGATGCATATATATAATCACATTACCAAGTTGCATCAGAATACATCCTAATTCATGATGTAAAACATCACTATATACTATATAACCTTTACATCCAAATGGAATAGATAACATTGGTGTTGTAATTAGTCAATGTTTTAATTCCTCAGAACTCTTTTGACATTTATCAGTTCATCTGAGTGACACATTTTTCCTCAAAAGTTTTGTCAAATGGGCTAAAATCAGTAAAAATCCCTTGACAACCCCTGGTAGTATCCAAAATCCAACTAGTTCTAGAAAATTCCAAATCTCATATATATTCCTAGGAGTTTCTCACTTCATCATTACCTCTATTTTCTTTGGGTTTACCAATATGCCTTGTTCAAATACTATATGACCCAACATACAACTTGATCAAGCCAAGATTCACTCTTACTGAACTTGGCATATAATTGTTTCTGCCTCATGATATGTAAGAAAAACCTCAAGTGTTCAAATTTTTCTTAATTTTTTCTTCACTACTTTTCAAATACATTCAAGATATCATCTTATGAACAAAGTCACTAATTGATCCAAACAAAGTTGGAACACTTTATTCATTAATGCCATAAATACTGTCGGGGCATTTGTTAACCCAAACAACTATCACAAATAACTCAAGTGCTCATAATTAATTCTCGAAATTCTTAAGTAACTGATTCCTCAAATGAGGTAATGTTATCTCATGTTTTTCTCAATCTCCCAATTGACTTCTTTTCTCAAATGATTTTCTCCATTCATTCACTTTCCTCTGATTTCTTATTGACTTATTCTAATGTTTATCTATTCTTACTAGTTTCTCCACACATTTCAATTTATTTGCAAGCCTCAATTTTTTGGACTTAAACGTCAAATCTAACTTGTACATTCTGAGTATGCTAGTATAGAGTACATTGTAGACCTAAGTTCCTTTAGCAATAATAATAGTATCATCCCAATTTCATGAACCTAATAATGTAGTTGGGCTACTTTACATCAACAAAATACTTGTCCTCTCTAGAGCATATTCAGCTTTTTATGCCTGAGTCCTATTTCTATCTAACTCCAATATTCACTTCTGATTTTTTTAATAATCATTCATTCCTAGAAATGGAACATTTGATTTACGTGATATAATTCAATGAAATTCTCTATCAAAATAGGATTTCTCTCCTCTATCATCTGTACTCTTTACATACTCTTTATCAGTCAACTATATTCATCATCGCTTTTCAGCCATTCTTAATACATCAATAAGA
>JAOTAY010004092.1:0-15620 GCA_025629805.1 Erythroxylum baracoense
AAACACATCAAGGTACCTCAAAAATATAACATTTAAGCTCAAAGACTTATACTAACCTATAAAAACACTTAAACACATAAAGTAACATAATTAAAACCTAAACACACACTAAACACTCAAATTAACACGTAATACATAACAAATTAAACCCTAAAACATAATGCAAATCACAACTATCATATATGTTCCCTATTATGGATGGAAAAGGACCTATAAAGTCGATGCCCCATGCATCAAAGACTTCCACTTCTAAAATGTTAAATAAAGGCATCTCATCTCTTTGGAAATGTTACCTAGTCTCTGACATCGATCACATTATTCCATGAAAGTTTGAGCATCCTTAAACAGTTGTGGCCAATAAAATCCACTCTTGAGAATCTGAGCTCTCGTTTTGTTATCTCCATAATGGCCAGCATATTGACCCTTGTGACATTGCTTTAAGATGTCCATCATTTCTTCCTCCGAAACACATCGTCACATTAACACATCAGTGCAAGTTTTATATAAAATTGGCTTATCCTATACTTATCGGGTACACTTATGCAGAAATCTCTTTCTTTATTGATAAGATAAATCAGAAGGGAGCTTACAACTGCCAATATAATTTGTTATATCAGCAACCATGGCATAGCCAGACTTTCAAGCAACATTAGAGTTTCATCAGGAAATTCTCATTAATATCTTTGTTTGGTTCGCATTACCCTCCTTCCAGTCTTGATGAGTGGTCTCTGACCACATTTTTTCTCCTTTTTTATCTCTCACTTCTATATCAAATTCTTGTAAAAGTAGCACCTATTGAATGAGCCCGGGTTTCGCATTCTTTTTATTGGAAAGATATTTTAACGCCATGTGATCGGTGAATACGATTACCTTTGATATAATCAAAATTTATCACATGCATACACCACTGCGAGTAATTCCTTCTCTGTGGTGGTGTAATTAAGCTAAGGTCCTACAAAGTTCTTGCTGGCATAGTAGATCGCGTGCAACCTTTTATCTTTCCTTTAGCCTAATACATAACCTATAACTTGGTCACTTGTATCACACATAAGCTAAAATGAAAGTGTCCAGTCCAGTGGTAATAGAATTGGTGCTAATGTTAGTGCTTCCTTTAGTTTATTGAAGGTAACCATACATTTTTCATCAAACAGATATGACTAACAGGTTTGTCAAAGGTCTTGCAATTTGTGAGAAGTCTTTAATAAATCGACAGTAAAATCTGCATTACTTAAGAATCCTTGCACACCTTTTATATGGCTTGGTGGTGGGAGTTTCTTTATAACTTCTGTTTTGGTTTTGACCAATTCAAATCCTTGGTGTGAGATTTTATGCCTTAGCACGATCCCCTCTTGCACCATAAAGTGGCATTTCTCCCAATTCAGTACTAAATGTGACTCTTCACATCTTTGAAGCACTCTATCCAAATTAGTTACACACATTTGAAAAGAGTCTCTAAAACTTGAAAAATCATCCATGAACACCTCCATTATATCTTCGATCACCTTAGCGAAGATAAACATAATACATCTTTGAAATGTAGCTGGGGCATTGCATAATCTAAAAGGCATCTGTCTGTACACAAAGGTATCATAAGGGTAGCAAATGTGGGCTTTTCTTGATCATCAGGGTAGACAAAGATATGATTGTATCCCGAATATCCATTGAAGAAGCAGTAAAACGAACTACCAGCCATCTTTTCTATCATCTGGTCTATAAACGGGAGAGGAAAATTATCTTTTTTAGTCATTGAGTTGAGTTTACAATAATCTATGCACACTCTCCATCTTATAACCATTCTTGTTGAAATTACTTCTTCACTCTTGCTTTCTATTATAGTCATTCCACCTTTTTTCGGTACACATTATATTGGACTAACCCATTCACTATCGAAGATGGGATAAATTATCCCTGCATCTAAAAGTTTGATTATTTCCTTCTTGACTACCTCCTTCATGTTAGGGTTCAACCTTCGTTGATGCTCCCTCGCCATTCTACATTCTTCCTCGAGGTTTATTCCATCCATGCAAACATTTGAGCTTATACCTCGAATATTAGAAATATATCATCTGATGGCCTTCATTCACTTTCTAACAATTGTTACCACCTTACTTTCTTGTTTCCTATTCAATTAATTGGAGATGATGATAGGTAACATTTGAACTTTACCTAGAAAGGTATATCTAAGATGTGTAGGTAAAAGTTTAAAACCTAATGTGGGTGGTTTTTCAGTGGATGGTGGTATGGGTGCTTCGGTTAGAACTAATATATCTTAATGTGTTTAAACACCTGACTCCTCTATCTCATCATCTCCTTTAGACTCAGCCTTCTCATATCTATTATCTCTCTTTGCTTTCACTGATTGTACTTCTATAATGCAACTCTCAACGTGTTCTTGCAAATTTTGATCCATAATTTCAATTTTCATGCACGCGTTGCTTACTGTTGGATTCTCTAAAGCCTTATTCGTATTAAATTTTATATGATCTTCACCTATTCGAAGTTTAATTTTCCTTCATAAATGTCAATTATATACATAAATGGTCGATCAAGGATTAGCGAACAATTCTTATCTTCTTCAAAATTGAGAACCACAAAATTTACAGGAATAATGAACTTGTCCGTTTATATCAGAACTTCTTGATCGGCTAACTAAATCAACATTGATGATGACTTAACCTCACCTAGCTTCAACTTCTTGAATATCGACGAAGGCATAAGATTAATACTTTCTTCTAAGTCACACAAGCACTTTGTGGATTCAAATTCACTAACCACACAGGGTATTATGCCAGTTAGAGCTACCACCTGGTTATCTTCCTAAGTACACTTCTTTGATAATGTCCTTTAAAATTTTGGCATATTTAGGCATGTGTTCCAAAACTGTTACAAATGAGAGATTTATTTGTAACGTCTTTAATTTCTCAACAAATTTTACAGGTTGCACATCTAGCTTCTCCTTTTTTAATCGTCGAGGAAAGGGAATTTTGGGTTAATATGGCAGAGGGGTGACATAAGGAGAGTATTCGATCATATCCATTTTTTTCTCCTTTTCATGATCTTTCTTAACAGGGGGAAAGGGCTTCTTTTTGTCTTTGCGGGTGGTTTAAGTTCCTTCCCACTTCAAAGTGTAATAGCCTTTAGTTCCTCCTTTGGTTTTATTATCGAAGTGCTAAAAAGAATTCCCATATTTCAAGTAGAGAAAGCATTTGACAATTGGTTTACTTGGACCTCTAGATTGTGGATAGAAGAGGCATGATTCTTTGTTACTTGTTTGAATATGTCTTCCAAACTCTTTTGTTCATCATCTAGGTTTCCAAGTTTGTCTAAGATTTTGTCTAACTTTGGTTCCATTAAACTCAATTTATCTTGCTTGAAACTTGGTGGTCCTTGAGGTTTGAATTGTCCTCTAGCATTGTTTGACCAAGAGAAGTTTCACTGATTTTTCCACCCAGGGTTGTATGTGTTAGAGTAAAGATTGTTTCCCCCTCCTAGACTATATTGAGTTCCCATGTAGTTTACTTCCTTTGATCCATTAACCTTCATCAGGAAACAATCCACTGTATCATGATCCATCTGCCCACAGAGCTCACACTTCAGTTAAATAGCTTTTACTGTGTTTGAGGACGAAGCCTTCTTGTTGTTTAGTTATCGACTTAAATTATCAATTTTAGCTTGCATTTATGTCATTTTATCAATAACTACAACTCCTTTTTGCTCATGAAAAGTTGTGGGTTATCTACTCCACTCATTCATCCATAACAAGCTATTACTCGCCATCTCTTCTAACAACTATTCTACTTCATCTACTGTCTTCCTCATAAATAATCCTCCCAAAGCTACACCAATTGTGCCTTTTATATATGGGGTTACTTCATTATAGAACGTTTACAAAAGAAATTCTTTAGGTAGGTTATAGTGTGGACATTTTCTTTGCAAGTTTTTGTATCGTTCTCGTGCTTCATAAATTGATTCCCCATCACCTTGCTGAAACTTTGTGATCTCCTTGATAATCTTCTTAGTCTTTATAAGGGGAAAGTACTTACCTAGGAAGGTACGAACTAATTGGTCCCAAGTGGTGACATTAATCAGGTTGATGGAATGCTACCAAGATTTTGCTTTATCCCTTAAGGTAAAAGGAAAGAGTCTCGTTCTTACAGCCTCCTTCAACATCTAATGATAATGAATGGTATTGCAGCTTTCAAGGAAATTGACAATATGTAAGTTCTGGTCTTCATTCGTTAATCCATAAATTGCACATTTTCTTGAAGCATATTTAAAAGGGCTGGTTTGATTTCAAAGGAAGCTGCTTACATGAGTGGTTTAGCTACACTTTGATTGGCAACATTGAAGCCTAGTCTCATAAAATCCATAAGGGTTCTCGGTTGATTCCCTTGGTGATCCTTAATCCAACTCTTATTGAAACTCCTCGTCCATTATTGCTTTTGCAATTTCTTCTTCTTCTTTACGTCGAGCTCTTCTAATTGAACATTCTAAATGGGTGATGTCAAGCTCTAGAGTTTCAGCTATATGACTCGAACTTCTTATAACTCTTGTGTTCATATAAGAACACAAACATAAAAAAATGGAAAGAATAGAAAAACTTAAAACTAACTAAAACGCCTTAGACAAAAAAACTAAACTATTATTTACCTTCCCCAACAATGGTGCCAAAAACTTAGTCGAGGTAAGTTTTAATCTTATAAACCCTCAATATTCCGCAAGGGCACGATTTGTGGTGTAGTATTAAAGGTGTCAATCCCACGAGGAAGGAGAGTAATCCAATCCTAAAATCTAATATTGGAAAAACTATAAAACTAAAAGTAAAAGATGCAATAGAAATTAATTACGATAATTGAGTTCAACCAATCAAATCAAAAATTAAACACAAAAGTATTAACAACTGGGCAATATACAATCATAATAGAAATCAACCTAAGAAATTTACTAATTTATGATAAAAGGGATTTTACTTATCATTAATGCTAACTTAGTCGATTATGTGTCAATAGAGTGTCAGTTCTAGACTATTCTAGGGATGATTACTCTCTCTTGTGTTATAACCATTAAACCCTAAATTATAAAACCTAATCATATTATGGAATTTGCAATCTCTCAATTCAAAAATTATCCAAAACCTTAATTAAATCTGAAGCACTCTAGTAAACTATCGGAACATCACACGGCATCTCTCTATACAAAATTACCAATATGAGTTGACACAGTTTCTATTAAATCGCCTAACTCTTATTAATATGATTTAATCATTTTTCATTCAGTTCACCCTCGCAGTTTATTACCGAATTATGCAAGAACGCAATCCCCATGACATTCATCCAATAAACACAATTAACTAAATGATCATTAAATCAAAATAAAATCCCAAAGGAGAGTTTAGAACATCATTAATATTCCAAATCCTATTATCATACTATCCATCTCAATTCTATACATAAATAAAATCGAAATGAAAAGGAAATAATGACTTAGAATAGATGATGGAAGGCTGCGATGTCAAGAAACCTCCTGATCTAGGAAGCAAGTCAATTCAGCTTTGTCGTCCTCTTCCTTCTTCTTCTTACTCTCTCTCAGTATTCTCTCTTTAGTGTTTTAAGTGTGATTGATGCAAAAAGCTCTTTTATGCTCCTCTTAATGTTCTTTAAATAATCTTTTATATTTTGGGTAAGGTCCAAAAGTTACAAAAAATCTCTCGAAACATGAAGTTCACAAGTGACTGCACGTGGCCCACATCTGAGCCTTCTATCACGATTGTGGCCTGGACATTATTTCAATCAGAATGCCTTCCGAAACTCCTTCGTTCTTTGATACTGACCCTGAAACACTAGCAAACACATCAAGGTACCTCAAAAACTTAATATTTAAGCTCAAAAGATTGTACTAACCCATAAAATAATTAAAATAAAAATAATTAACAAATAAACACAATTCTAACCTAAACGCATACTAAATGATTAACAGCTAAACACATACCAAACTATGCCCTAAAACATAATGCAATTTACACTTATCATTGCGCAGTGGTCCTTCTTCGTCCTTTAATTCCCACATTGGCCTATAATCTCATCAATTAATTTCATTCTCATCCATATTTCATGTCTAAGTATGTATGTCCATGTTGAAATAAACAAATTACCTATTTACCCATGTCTTTTACATTAAGTATGATTATGTCTCTTACTATACTTAGATGCTCTTAATTCATTATGTTCACTTCTAATACACCCTAGACATGCTATAATACTTCTAGGGTGTATATTGGGACCTTAAAAGTCAAGTTTAAATGCTAACATTATCAATTGTATAGATATTTTGAATCAAATTGTAGAGAAAAGAAAAAGAATGAAAGAGAAAACTATGTAGAATGCAATTAAGAGAAACCCCACATTGCTAAGGATATAATGTGAAGTAGAAAAATGATAAAGAAAGCAAGTGGAGATAAGAGTGAAGAACCATATTAGCTAACATTGATATATATTCTTAAAATTTGACAAAAGAATACAAAAAGTGTCAACATTCAAAAATGGCTCTAAAATTCTAAAAAATGGAAGAGGTCTTACCTTTATATATTTTAAAGATAGAGAGCATAAATTTATTTCTCATGTTTATTATGTGCTAATATAAAAGATAATATCATAAGTTTAAAACATATTTTTGAGAAAATTTAAAAAGTTGAGTAAAAAAAGTAAACTTTTCATAGTAAAGTATCAAATAAAAAAATGGATAATCAATGTGTCAATGAAAAAAAATATATTATTTTTAAAAATAATGTTATTATATGTCTATCAATGTGTTTAAAGGATGAGTCTTTATTTTGTTATTTAATGTTTAAGAATATAAATTTTAGATTTAATTTTAAGAATGAAATTGTAGAAGTCTTTCCTTCCATCAAAAATATGAATCAATTATATAAATGGTGTCTCTTTCCTTCCATCGAAAATATGAATCAATTATATAAATGGTGTCTCCTTCGAAAAAATTTTACAACAAGCTAGTCAAAAAGGACTACATCATGGATAAAAAAGGCATTAAAACTTCCGTATATAGAAATTAGAATGTCAATACATCTAAATTATTATGATAAAAAACTAGAAACTTCAAATTTTTATTGATATTTATATCTTTATAATATATATATAGTTTCTCAAATAAAAGTTTAAGGAATTCAATACATTTAAAAAGTTTAAGCTCTTTATAGGAAAGGAAAGTGGCTAAAAATTAAATCTATAATATCAAACAGAGAAGGATAGTTCACATCTAACAAATTCAATAAGTATTAAAAAAATAATGAGACTTGTCACCCTTTTATAATATTAAAGTTTGTATTGTGGATTTAAATTACAATGCACAATCATAATTATAGCTACAATATTACAAGTATTGTCTATAATGTTACTTCATTTTGTCATAATTGCTCCATTTATGATTACTATAATCTCCTACAACCTTAGTATATATTGCAATTTATAATCTAAAATTTTGTTCTGTATAGTAAAATGGTGTGATGTAAAGGAAGGATAGAACAATTCTTGACATGATATGATGTAAAGCTTATAGAGAGTAAGAAAATTCATATAATAAATATGAATTGAAAATATGAAAATTTCAGTGTATCTATCCATTAAAAGGGTCTGCAAAGGTCTCTATAAGAATGTTCTAATAAAAGTGCACAATGAAAGAAAGTCAATTGTGAAGCAATTCTAATTTTTGGCATTATTGCTTATGTTTATGTTCTCAATGATTACTACTCTAAACTTAATAATAAAATTCAAAACCTAAAATCTTTATTGATTATAACATGGTATCTAAATGTTAAAAACTCTACAAACTAAAATGTGAGAAGAGGTGTTAAATTTGACAAACAAGTTTTAAGGAATTAGAATAAAAAAATAATGAAAACTATTATTTCTTACCATTTTTATGGATAAAAATAAAGATAATGTTCTTAAAACATGTTGAGATAAAGAAACTACTTTTAAGGGATTATAGCTTAACCTTGATAATTCCCTGAATTGTTTTAAGGATTTAGTGAAGGCTTCCATTGATTTCATTTATAATGATATTTTAACCTAGATTCTTTAGTGATGTTTTAAGCTAATATCATTGTGAGTGCCTCTATAATCCTGGTGAATAAGTAAGTGGACAATAGGTAACCCTACCTTAGTCCCTTCTTAGCTTTATTAGTTAGTTCTCCATTAACTAGAATTGAGTATGATTTTGAAGGTGAATATTGTTTGATCCATTTGATAAAATTTCCTAGAAATCCCTAAGCCTTTGTTAAACTGAACAAAAATCTCAATCAAAGGAAACAAATTCTTTTTTTAAATCCAATTCTCTTTTGCTATTAGAATGCTTTCTCCAATGCTTCTGCCTTGGATAAAGGCACCTTGGTAATGGTTGATGATGCTCTTAAAAGGTTACCTTTATTATAGAGGCTAAAATCTTGGATATAATTTTATAAAATAACATTATACTATGAAATAGGTTTACAATTCATTAGAAAACCAATAGTGTTCTAGTTAGTTTAGAAACAGTTGGCATTTAATCCATCAAGTCCTGGAGCTTTGTTTGGTCTCATGTTAAAGAGAGCTTCCTTGATTTCGATGTTTGATAATTCCTTGGCTAATAATGTAGCTTGTTTCCCTAAAATGGATTCTTTTAGAAAGCCTCTCAAGTCTTTAGTTAATGGGTTTACTATATCATTATGCCCAATACATTTTTAAAATGGATATACACTAACTCATTCAGCTAATGTTTTCCTTTAATGACATTACCCTTTACATTTTATAAGGAAACTATTTTATTGGCATTCCTTCTAGCTAAGATAGTATTATAAAAAATTTTATATTCTTATCCCCATCATTTATCCAACTAATCTTTGAATTCTGCTTCAATAAATAATGATGGGTACTCTAGAGTATCCACCTATTTATTTATTACTACACATTCAAGAGCTTTAAGAGATTTAATGGTGGTACTGCCTTTTAGTTGATCTTGGATAAGGTTAAGAGAACCAAGCTAGCTTGTTAATATATCTCTATGGTGATGCCTCTTTTTTTTTATTTGGTTTATCAATTCTTTTTTAATAGCTTTAAGCCTCTTCATATTACCATCTTTTTTGATGATTTTCCTCCCTTTGGTGCCCACACCTTGGAAGGCCCTTTCCTTATAGGTCTCCACTAGTAATTCATGGTTTTTGTTACTTCCACAAGATTTCCAACATTATTTAGTTTCTTAATTATCAAGGTATTAGGTAATTCTTTTCCCACGTCATCTTTAATAAAAAACATGCATAGTCGATTTTCTTTAGAATTGCTATTTGTTCATATATGTAAATAGATATCCTAATGGAGCCCACCAAGTAGTTTAATCCCTCCATAAACTAGGATTCAAGTAGAATGTTATAGAAGTGCACCCACATAAGAATGTTACTCATTTTAACTTTAGCCATTTCTATTCTTGATCTCTATTTTTGTAGCATCATGGGCCTACCATAAACATACCAGGAAACAAATTCTAGAAAATTATTAATCTAGTTTTCTTATGATAATGTAAAGATAAATAGGTTCTCCTCATTTGTGATTACAATCTCAATCACTAACATTTTCCAATTTGTTATGACCATTGAAGGATTTGAGGAAATGATATGTGCTTCTCATAAAAGAAGCCAACTAAAATCATTTTCCATTTTTATGCGCCTGTATTCAAGACCTCTAAAGAAGGAGAAACCTATAATGAACTAATATTAGTCTAGAAAGGGATAAACTTAAGTTTGTCATACATAGAATGCTCTCCTACTTCCTGTATTTAGATCAATTTATTAACTTCCTAGAATCCATGATCTCAATCAAATTTTCTATTAAGACAAATTTTGAACAAAAATTATGTATCATGGTTGTAATCTCAATTAAAAGTGTTATAATAAATAAAAAATATGGTAAATAGCTTACCACCTCTTAAGATTCCCTTTGAAGGAAAAAGAATATTAGAAACTGATGCAAGTGACAAATTCTAGGGAGCGATTCTTTTAGACGAAAAAGATGAAAATTAAAAAAATATGCATTTAAGTGTGGCTACTTTAAAGAATCTTAAATGCATCATCACTCTACTTATAAAGAGTTCGTAGCTTTAAAAAGAGGGATAGAGAAATTAGATTTTCACCTGGTAGGATATCATCTTTTGACTGAAATGGATTTGTGATTTTTGTCAAAGGTATTGCAATTCACATAAAAGATTGTTCCTTTACACAATTACTAAGACATGTCGAGCGGTTCATTAAATATAGTTTCAATGTGATGTTTATAAAAGGAGACAATGACCTCCTTCTAGACATATTATCTAAACCTTTGAAACTTCTTATCTCCTCTCGATTTCTTTTATTAATATTCAATATGTTAGCACCAATTTATAATTTTCAGATTGATTTACCAGTTGATGCTTTTATAATAATTCAAAATAGATTATTGACATTATATGTAACATCCCATTACACATGTTAAGGCTAGAATAGTAAATTATGATAAATTATTGAGAAATTACGAAAATACACGCCATGCATAAGTTAATTGTGACATATACATTTATTTTTGCACATTCATATGATTGTACATGCATTCATTGGCATTTCCGAGTAAATTTGATTTATAAGTGGAAATTGTGGATTAAATTGGAGTGTATTATAGTGATTTGGCAATTTTCGTATATTTTGGTTATTTTGAAATTTTTGGTGAATTATTTAAGTTGAAAATTTATTTGGTGATAATAATTATTATTTTGGAATTTTTAGTGAATTTCAGAAATTTTCGAAAAATTTGGGTATTTTGGACCAATTATAATTATGACAAATGGCTTGTATGTATAGTGACATGTGGCACTAATGTATAAGTGACAAATGGCTTGTTTGTGTGATGACAAGTGTAAGGCATGCAAGCCTACACGCAGTGTGTGTTTACGAGTGGTTTATGCTGGGATTAGGAAAAGATCACTATAGCTTATGCTCTTCACTGTTTTCTTCACCGAAAGCATTCTCTGCTTTGTGTTTTTGTCCCTCGTTGGTTGTCTTTGTAGTGAAACAAGTAAGTAACTTGATGATGTTTTTATGGTGTAAAAATATAAATGCATGCATGGGTTGAGATTTGAGGTTACGGTATTGAATAATTTAGATGATGGGTTTGAGAATATGGTCAGTTTTGGGTTCTAGTATAATTGTGTCTGTTATGTATGAAGTTAGGTGTTTAAGTGTGAATTCTGGATTTTTTTTGACTTATGTATGTTGATGAGCTAAAGATAAGATAGAATGGTTTAAGTGATCTTTTGAATTAATTGGTGTAGTCATTAACGGAAAAAAAATGATAGAAGTGAGAAGTGGAAAATGTGGAGCTCGGGTTTTGGGATGTTTGATGTCTAGAGTTGTTTGTTTTGCATTACCTTAAAGTTATAATGAGCGTAAGAAGTGTTTAAATTGGGAATAACAAAGAGAGAAGGAGTACGAAAAATTTTGGAAATCTTTTGTTTGAAAAAAAACAAATGACAGTAGAGAGAGAATGAAAATGTGGCATTTTGGATTTGTAAGTTTTGAAGTGTAAAGATGATTCTGATGTATTTGGAGATTGTATTTGGAAATGGAAATGTTGAATAGATGAGTTTTGAAGTGGAGTTTGGAAATGAAAAAAAATGAAACAAGTGTAGTAAGCATGAAAACGCAGTAGAGAGAGAGAGGGAATACATGGGATTTCGAATGTTATGATTATTGAAATGTAAATATGATTCTGACTTATTTAGAGAGTGATTTGAAGTTAGAAATGCATGATTATAAAGTTAGAAGGGTTGTGTTTAGTCTAGAGAAAATAGAAAAATAAATGAATGAAATGAAAGATTTATTTCAGTAAGGAAGAGAAGAAGGAAACTGGGTTTGGGAAGAAGATGAAGTTGGTGTGCTAGAGAGAGAAAAGGTGATAGTTATGTGTGTGGGTTTAAAACTAGAGTATTTCATTGAACAACCCTAAGTCTTTTGCCTATAACTTTTTCTTCTGAACTCCAAATAACTTGAAACTTAGACCAATGGATTTCTAGGACATTTTCCTTTCTCTCCATAAAAATTTAGAGTTATCTCAATTGATTTGAAAGTGATTGATAGGATGAAAGTGTGCAAGTCTGTTGGAATGTTATGAATTGGAAAATTTTCATGATCATGCTTCGGTTTTATAATTATAAATTGAGCTGTAGATATCTGAATGAGTTGATTTTTGATGCATATTAAACTAAATAAATATGTATAAAACGTTTGTGAAGAAGAAGAAATTTAATTCTGTCTCTATGATTTTCAAAATTGGTATGAAATTGAGTCTGAGCTTAGGCTGTAGCACTACCAGGGACAAAACTCTTGTCCTGTGGTTATTGAATAAACTGAGTAGTCTTCACCAAAGTTGTAGCTTATTCTCTTAGATTTACATTGGGATAAATTTTGTAATTTTTGGATATCTGAGCTGAAATATATGAGTTGTACAATTAGAGGGTATGATCATGTACTAGCCGAAAGTTCACATGTGCACAGTCTGTGGTATTTTGTCCATAACTCATTGAATAATCAATCAAATTGGATGATCATGGAGTCATTAGAAACTTAAGACATTGTAGAACAACTTTTTAGAAGGAAGGTTTGCCTAATTTTGTCATTTACACTATAAGATTAATTATGAAAAATTTACCAGAAATCTTACGAGCAGAAAATCTCAAGTGGTCAATTAAGTTATGTAATGGATTTCACGTTGCTTTATTAAAGTCCAAATTATAAGTACTAATGATGTTAATGAGGGCTTTGATATCTGATCGATTTGATGATGAGAATTACAATAAGATACTCAGAATTGTCATTGAACAGGCATTGTGCATACTTTCTATACATTGATGTGCATAAAAGAACACTTGTACATTTGTGCAACAATGTGATATTTGTGAATGTGTTGTACATGTTTAGAAGAGCACATCGGACGCCAGTTGGACATTACCGGACCATCTAGGCAACAATTTTGCGGAGCGTGCTGTGAGTCAACCTAGATGAATTTCCTAGGATTGATTTAATTTGATTTGTTAAGCTTCCAATTATTGAAATGTTTGTGAGTTGTTTATGGATTCCGGACCTGAGGTCCAAGGAGTTTAATAGTTAGGAATGTATTGGGAGTGTTTTGATTTGATATGAATTTGAGTTTTGATTCTCAACAAAAGTTGAATGCTGGGCTTAGGTCCGATGACTGTGAAATCTTGTTTGAGCATTTGTATAAGATTGTGATATGTGAGATTTTCTAAACTTGTTGCATTTCATAAATTGCATGCTCAGATAAAAGCGTTGTGACCTGAGTTGTCAGTATGAAGTGCTTCCACATAAAGCTTTACTCCGTGATTTCTGATTTTGCACGTAGAGCTATGCTTCGTGATTCTGTTTGACTAAGACCTATGGGCCGGTATTTGTATAAGTTTATGATAGGCACTTGGTCACAACAATAAGAAAAAAAATTAAGTCTAATGCACATAACATTATAAGAATGAATTTCTTTTAATGATCTGCAAAGCTGAAACGAATGATAAAATTGATATGATCTATTTGTTATACTTGGCTATGTGGATTGTGAAATTATATGATATACCATATTGTTCGAATATCTGGAGTGTATATATGATCTGAATGAACATATGTGAAATATGTGGTATGTGTGTGTAATCCTGTGAAATCATCAATGATGGTTCACTCATTGAGTTCACAAAACTAATAAAAATTACAATGTGATTTTTCAGGTACAAGACAGGAGACTTAATGTTTATTCTGGATTAGAAGAATGTTTTGGACTAAGTTATGGCTCAGAGGTCTGTCAGCTGACGTCAGAGAGTTATAGCTATTATTTTGTAGATTGTGTTAGAACCTGTATCAGGTTTTGTATGTATTTGTCTAATGACGACAGTGTATATAGTTGTGAATGAATGCAATGAGTGGTTTTAAAATTTGATGACTTCTGATTATGTTAGATGATGCCATATGTAGGTTGGATCTGTTTTTCTCTAACATACCATTATCATAGGATATGTACTTGAATGTTCCTGAAAGTTTGGGTATGTACCCTATGGTAGTTGGATGTTACATTTTTAGTATCAGAGCATGGTTTGACATCTTTAGGGACGAATATGAGTTGAGATATTATAATTAGTGAGATATTCCAATAGTGATCACAACTTTTATTTGTTATAGGTCACCTTCCATAGGAGATCACATTAGAGAGTCAGCTGACATGGAGTATGTAGGAGCCAATTTAGAGTCTCCTATACTAGAGTTTGCCCAGATGCCTCCGAGAGTTCCTGTGACGCGAGAAAGAAGATATGATAAGCTGAGAAAGTAAGGAGCTGTAACTTCTATAGAAGTACAGACCCAGCTGAAGCAGAAGGGTGGCTTGAGCGAACTGAAAGAGTGTTCGACCAGATAGATGAGAAATTCGACTATGCTTTCTCACTCCTGCAAGGTCCCGAATATCAGTGGTGGAAAACCATTCCGGGCAGTACCACCAAACCTTGTAGTTTGACCTGGGAGGATTTCCTGAGAGTGTTCCAAGAGAATTACATGCCGAAGATTTACATGGATCAGAAGATGAAAGAATTTTTAGACCTGAAATAAGGCGGACGCACAGTGGCTGAGTATGAGATAAAATTCAATGAGCTAATGGGGCATGTGACTGTATTGATCCCAACTGAAGAAGAAAAATGTAGACGATTTGAGGATGGTTTGAATATGGAGATCAGAATGAGACACTGAAATGTGGATTAGTAGTCAGTACTCCTGTAGGTAGCACAATAGTGATTGGTGAGATATGTAAGAAGTGTATAATTAGGATTGATCAGGTAGAATTAGAAGCTGATTTGATTGTATTGCAACTGAAAAAGATAGACCTCATCTTAGGCATGGACTGGCTCACTGCTCATAGGGAAGTGATGAATTGTTATACTAAGGAGGTAGTGCTTGAATCCCCTACGGAGCCGAGAGTGGTGTTTCGAGGAGTTAGTCAGGCAATGCCAGCCTGATTAATTTCATTCCTGAGTACTTTGAAATTGATCCAAAGTGGATGTGAGGCTTATTTGGATCACGTGGTAGATACTCGGAATGAACAAACCATTCAGGACATTCCAGTTGTTAGGGAATTTCTGGATGTGTTTCCAGCTGAACTACCGGGATTACCACCAGATAGGGAGACAGAGTTCACTATTGATGTTGTCCCGGGTGTTACTCCTATATCAATTCCTCCATATAGGATGGCGCCAATTGAGCTGAAGGAACTAAAAACCCAGTTGCAGGAATTGTTAGATAAGGGTTTCATCAGGCCTAGTGTGTCACTTTGGGGAGCTCCGGTATTATTTGTAAAGAAAAAGGATGGCACCATGAGATTGTGTATTGATTACCGGCAATTGAATCGGATAACGGTTAAAAATAAATATCTATTGCCAAGGATTGATCATTTATTTGATCAGTTACAAGGAGCTCAGGTGTTCACAAAGTTAGACTTGAGATCAGGATATTACCAGCTGAAAATAGCTAAAACGGATGTTCCAAAGAGTGCATTTAGAAC
>JAOTAY010004112.1:0-15617 GCA_025629805.1 Erythroxylum baracoense
TGTATTTGGTGTGTACTGAGTTGTTTAAGCTCATAGGATGATGTTATAAACCTGGGATGGTATTGTGTTGTATGAAATGATGTAAATTATGGATTTTGATTAATGTGATAACTTTTTAAGTTTAGAAAATGTGTGATTGATGGTTTAGTGTGTGATGCTATGTTATGTACAGTGAAAGTGAGATAGTTAACATGTCATTTCTAACAGGCATGTACACGTGTATCTGATGGACACACGTGCATATGTAAGTTAGGAGAGGGGTGTTACATAAAAGGTCATTTTCAACAAGATAAATTTAAAAATCATTTCCAAACTGTAATTCCTTTTTTGATCTTTCACTCAGTAACTTATTAGAGTTTACACAATCAATATCGCCAGTGGGAACATGAGAAATTTTCTTAGAAAATGGACAAATATGTTTAAAACATTTTGCATTATTTGTCTCAGTTATAGTGTTACTATTAAAAACATCACTTTTCAAAATAAGAAATCAATAAGCAACAATATTATTATCGTAACTAATAAACATGCAATTAGAAGTTTTTGAGCCTATTTTCTTTTTCGTAGGATTAGTCTATCACATAACATCACCTTAGCAAGACACACCCACACTTTTAAATATTTCAAATTAGGAGGGTAACCTCTCCATAACTCATGTGGTGTCTTACTAGTTCTCTTATAAGGAATTTTATTTTGTACATGACATACAAACAAAATAGCTTTACACTTTAAATTATCAGGAATAGAACAAGTAACAAGCAAAGCTTGCATCATTTCTTTTAAAGTTCTATTTTTCCTTTCAACTACACCATTTGATTCAGGGGAAGAAGGGAGTGAAATTTCATGGATTATTCCTTCATTTTCATATTAATATTCATAAACAAAATATATCCACCTCCGATATTTGATTGAACTCTTTTTATTTTCCTATTTAATTATTATTTTAACCTCATTTTATATAATAAAAACATATTAAAAGCCTCATCATTATTTTTTAACAAATACACTTTAGTATATCTAGAAAAATCATTTATAAATGTTATGTAATATTTCTTATCACCTCTAAATAAAATTTGTTTTAGATCACCAAGATCAGTATGAATTGAAATTAATAATTCAGATTTTATATTAACATATGCAGAAGATTTCTTAGTTATTTTTTAGCATATATCTTCCACATTTATCTATATATGCATTACCATTAACATAAATTAGGCTAATAGATCGCATATCCTTAAAATAAGAAAACTTAATATGACCTAATCTAACAAGACATAAGTCAAAATAATCAATCAAGTAAGCAGAAGAACATGCATTATTTTCGTTAATAATCTCATAAACATTAAATAAAAACAATCCCTTATTATAGTAACCTTTTCGTACAAATATATCATTTTTTGTCATAACAATCTTATCAAACTCAAATAACACTCTAACCCTAACTTTTCCCAATAAGGTTACTAAAATTAGATTACTCTAATAGTTGGTACATGAAGTACTTCATTCAATGTCAAGGTCTTACTAGACGTGAGTTTCAAAAGGACTTCGTCTTTACCAAGAACTGTCGCAGTTTTAGAGTCTCCAAGATAAAATATTTCTTCTCCTTCCTTTAATGGAATATAGGTAGTGAAAGTATTTTTATTGGCACATACATTCCTTGTAGCCCAAGAATCCACCACCCATAATTCATATTGGCTATAACGTTAACTTAAGAAATAACAACACCTATAATTTCATTACTCGTTGCTTTAACCAAATTCATATTTAGTTTAATAGGATTGCTATTTTTCATTCATTTCCTACATTCAAGTTCATGATGACTTGGCTTTCCATAAACAAAGCAATAACATTTCTTTTTGAAATTGGAATTATTCACTTAAAGTTTGAAATAAAGTCTATGACTATTATTTTTATTTTTTGCATACCTTTTTTTATTACAGGAATTCGAATAACTTTATAACATGTTGGCTTTCGAAGATATATCCTTTGCTTTAGCTAGTTGAAACTCCTTACAATTTGGTTTCTTCAATAATTATGTGCACAATTAAATTTGGTAGTGACAATTGTCGGTGTTTATGCTTTAGTTGTTTGTAGTCAACTTTTCAATTGATAAACTCACAACAGATTCTTCTTGTAAATTGATGTTTTCAGCTTTGAGATCCTCCACAAGCTCATAATACTCATTAATTTGAGATTTGATGTCTTTATCGTCTGTCATCTCCCAATGATAAAATTTGTCAGTTACAAACTTTTGCCTTTCCACATCTTCATTCGTGTACTTAACAATCATTGATTCATATATCTCCTTTGCTTCTTTGCAAAGACAATAAAAATCAAACAATTTATTAGATAAGGAATTTATAGGAATGTGTCGATATACCTTATTAGCAAGAATCCAATGCTTAAGTTTTTTTCCATTTGAAATTTCAAAAGCAGGTTTTAGCTCTTTCAAGGAAAATGCTAGCCCATGCACATCCAAAATTGAGAAAATCCTCTCCTATACCATCTTTTGAAATTATTGTCATAAGATATTTCAAATTTGACAGACCAAATAATAATATTGCAACAACGTGGATAGAAAGAAAGAAGTAAAAAGATAATAGATGAAATTTATTAGGTAAGAAGCTGGCGTTGAGGAGTTGAAATAGCAACAGAAATCAGCTCATAGAAAGAGAGTAGAAATAGATTATATGAACATGTAAAATAAAAGTGTGAAATATGTAACGGTAAAGCAAAATATGGAGGTGTATTGTTTATAATTTGATGGTAGACAGTGGCGGAGCCAGGAATTTCCTAGAGCCGGGGCTGATTGGACAGTGATGGACTGGCGGCGAAGACTTTCGGCAAATTCAACTTTAATTCAATATAAGGAATTTCATAATAATAATAATAATAATAATAATAATAATAATAATAATAATAATAATAATAATAATAATAATAATTGATTGGGAATTTTAACCCTTATAGAGGTAAATTTTGTTTTTAAGGTCTTCATGGAAGTTGTAGCTATGGACAACAGAAAGCTATATATCAGTGCTATGCATGTGCACCTCCAGCAATGACTCAGCTTCTGAATCAGTATTTTGAGTCTCAGGATTGAGTTGGGCCAAGAACAGCAAGCTAGTAAGTGGCTTCAAAGATATGCGGAGAGGTTAAATATTAATAGCTAACTAACCAAACAGAAAGTGGCACATGGCCATCAATTACAGTTCTGACACAAGGACTATAGGATTGCTTTCCAAGTTCCGACTGGTAGAGTACAAGTTCATGTCTTTTGGACAGGTCTCTTTCATCTGAAGTTTCTTTAACATCATTTCATTTCATTTTTCTGTTGCTTTGTCTTCCCAGCCATGAATCCGATGAACATAAGTACACACATTTTGCCACCTTACCAACGTTTGGTGATCGTGCCTCGAAAATTCTCTTGCCTAAAAACCAGGTTAAGATTCGAAGACAAAAGACATGCACATGGGTTCACCATATTGACACGGTCTCTGCACTTGCCTTGTCAAGAGACGAGTCACGAGTCCCTTCTCTACTCGGTTTCATGGGATCGAACACTGAAAATATGGAGAACAAGCAATTTTAAATGTATGGACAGTAGCGAAAGCCGAGGCTGGCGCGGGGGCTTGTCCCGCACCAGCTCCGCCCCTGATGGTAGATTATATTTCTTAGGGCATTGAGAGAGTTTTGGATGAGTGTAAACTACTCTTCAAAATGAAAGTAAATCATTATAGAAAAAATTAAAAAATAGAATAATGTGAACTTGAGGCGTAAAGAAAATAAAGTCCTTAAAGAGTTCATTTTGCCTTACAGGTATGCATTGATGGTCACTCTCGAGTGTATATTGACATTGACTATCCGGCATTCAACAAAGGAATCAGAAACAGTAGATATGTTTCATTAAAGAAAATAATATAAGACCTTGTCTATTTAAAATAACATAACATATATATTTATATACATAAGAATAAATAGAAAATAATGGGAAAATAAAGATAAAACATATTTCACTATATCTAATTATTTGAACACTAACAGTAAAATGATAACTATAGATTTATAACGCTAATATAAAATTTAAGTCAACTTTAAACCCTCATTTTTTGGATAAATTTAAACTAAATTTAGAATATATAAAACGTTGGTTTGTTTAAATAAGATAGAAATGTGAAATAATAGCTAATTTCCAACATGATGCATATAATGACACACATTCATATCATATATGAAAAAATATTTGAAGACTTAACATTTTCACCTGAGAAGTACGTGACTATGTTATCCAAAAACATGCCTTTTTGCGAAAATTAAATTTTCATTAGCTCTGAAAATAGAGACATAATAAAAGCATTTACCATCTCCACAAAAAAACTAGAAAATGACAATGTTACAAAACTTTTCTCCTTATCAAACTAACATAAGTAAAGAACATAAGAAACGACATCATTTTTCACTTCCAATTTGTTGATTTTTTGTAAAAGGGGTAAGAAAATCACTCTCCACCATCGATGCTTCCAGAATTTACCCAATTAAGGCTTGGGAGTTCTGGTGTCCTTGAGGAATACCATCACCCCACCATTGGATAGCACTAACAAAGGTAAGCATTGTTCAGTTTGGTTGTATACATTTTCCTCTTTCTATCTAATCAGATCTTCGTATACTAGGTCTGTCATTTTTCCTTGTAGAGCTCACTATGTTATAAAGAAATGTTACTCGATTGGTTGGTCTCAAAATGAGGTGAATCTTATATGATTCTTTTATAATACCTCAAATCAAGTTATTCTCCACGTTTGTTTCATCTTATTATCCAGTTCTCTATCTTCCAAAAATGTTACAATATGCATCCTAATGTTATTGCTAATGGCTATCATAAGTGAGGTGTAGGGCATGGCCCTCTCAGAGAAGGTTATTCAATTCCTTTCCTCCCAAATACCCTTAATTATGTAATCTAACCCCACTCTATAGATCCATGCTCTGATAATGTTATGTTTTCTCACCCATTGCATGCTCCACCTTATAACATCCTCTTATATATCTAGTGAATTTTCAACCCCTCATTTAACTGTTATATCTTTCCCTATAACATTTGTGTACTAGTAACTGAAAAGCATATGATTTATTGATTCATTGTCTCTTTTGCATAGTGAGCATCTATTAAGGAATTTCATATATTTGTTGAATCTATCCTGTATGGGCAGCGTCCTTTGATGGCCATCCAAAGGGTTAGGGCTACCCTCAGGAGAATTTATTACCCCAAACTAGTTCATACTAGCTCACGCTATCTTTTATACCCCAGAACATGTTCCTCATTATTTTATTAGTGAATAAACCATTTTGTGTCCTCAACCATATTAACATATCTTTCTCATATGAGAGATTGGTGTTAAGCAAGAGTGTTTTTACTGGTATGTCTGGAGTCATTATTCTTATGATCTCTTTGGTGCTTAGTCCTTGTTGAACAATGTATTCCCTCGGAAGATGTTGTTTAAACCCATAAAGTTGTGATTATTCATATAAGATTCCTATCTCCAGCCATTTGTCAAACCAGAAGTTTGTATCTTTCCCATTTCCCACCCTATGTCCTATGTGAGGTTTAATCAACTTTGTTGTCTTAATTATCTTCTTAAGGGAGGTGAACCCCTTTATGGAATTTTGACATTCCAAAAGTTATCCTTGGTTAGATATTCTCTCCATACCTATCTAACCCATAAGGAATTCTCCTTTCTGATTAGCCTATAGAATTTTCTTGCTAACATTGTGCAGTTGACTACTTGAATCAGTATGAGGCTTAATCCCCCTTGTTTTATATTTTTACAAACCTCTGTCTACTTAATATTTGCTTTGGTCCTGCCTTACCTACTCCCATGCCACAAGAAACCACTCAGAATCTTGTTAATTCCTTTTATTACCATGCTTAGTAATACTAAATATGAGGCCCAGTAAATATAGATTAAAGAGAGGACATAATCAATCAATTATCGATGGCCTGCCATTAAGAGGCATTTAGTACCCCAATTTTGAATTCTTTTTCTAATCTTCTCCTCAAGTGGTTTGAAATCTGAATATCTGTGCTTTATGGAGTTGATGGGTAATCCAAGGAATGTAAAAGTAATTGTAGTACCTTTATACTTGTAATATTAGAGAACCACTAAGCATACCATAGTGAATTAGCAAACAAGTATATTCCACTTTTCTCATTGTTTACTTTAATCCCTGATACATTTGTGAATATTCCTAAAGTTGTAACAAATGAAGTTATGGAGTGATGATCAGCCCTAGAGAATAGAAAGCAAGTCATCTGCAAAGTTGATGTATAGTAATCTACTTTTCTTGAATTTTGAGTGGAATTTAAAAGGGCAATTCCTTTCTATCACCCTCACCAGCAGTCTATTTAAAAACTCCATTGCTATGGAAAAAAGAAGAGGAGATATATAGGGTGTCCTTATCTTAGTCCTCTAGCCCCCTTGATCCTGTTGGAAGGTTCTCCACTGATTAACACTTTGCAGGAGACTCTAGCTATACATTATTCTATTCATCTTATAAAGATTGTAGGAAAATTGTATGCTTTCAGGCAATTGGGAATGAAACTCTAATATAAGGAATCATATGCTTTTCAAAAATCTATCTTAATTGTATAGTTCCTTTTCCCTTATTTCCTTGAATAATTCCTCAATAGCTCATGGACTGATAATATGTTATCTCCAATCAACCTTCCGAGAATGAATGCATCATGTTGCATTCCTATGTGTTTAGGAAGCACCTTATTCATTCTCTTTGAGAGAACCTTTGTTATTATTTTATATAATGAATTGTAGCACGTTATTGGTCAAAAATCACCAACTTTTTCTTACTTTTCCCCATTGGGCATTAGGAACAGTAGAGTTCTATTGAGTTTTGTTGCTAGTTATTGAAAATTTCCTCTATTGCCTCATACACCATCTTTCTTATCAATCTCCATGTTTTCTGATAAAAGAGCATATTCATGCCATCAATCCCCAAAGCTTTGTCAGGTTTCATCCCCTTCAATACAACCTCAACCTCGTCCCTAGTAATTGGTTTGGCTAGTATATTGCTTTCCTCTTTTGTTAGATGACCTTGAAATGCCTAGCTTATGAAGCGTTATGTGGATTTTACCTTGGAAAAGGTGCCTAGTGTCTCTTTGAAGAACTTTTCCACCTTTTCTTTGATTTCTGTCTTATTATCAGTGTACCTCCCATCTTTGTTTAAAGAGATTATTCTATTAGAAATCTTCCTAAAGATGACCTTCCTGTGAAAGTAGAATGTACTTTTATCACCATCAATCAACCACTATTGCCTGCCTCTTTGTTTTATGATCAAATGTTCATTGGAGAGACACTGGTAATACCTGGACAAAGTTTGTTTCTCTTAGTCCTAAAGTGTTTCATCTATTGGATCTCTATAAAGTTCAGTTTGAATCCTTCCTAAATCTTGTTTAGCCCTTAGTAATGCTTGCTTAGCATTTCCTCTTTTTTCTCTGAATAAGCATTTAAGTTCCTCTTTAATCACTAGTTTCTTCCTAGCATAAATGTATTGTTTAGTGCCCCACACTTCCTTATTAGACCTTTTTTTAACAGCCTCTTCAAAACTAGGCACATCTGCCAGGAAATTATTGAATCTAAATAAGGATCCCCCTTTGATCTGCTATATGGGCAACAATTGGAGTGTGATCTGAAGATCTTGGTTAGGGCATGAGGCATAGGAGTTTGGGTATTTTGGAAGCCATTCCATTTTTCACCATGGATTTATCCAACTTTTTTCTTATCAACTAATGTTTCTTTTATTTATTTGTCTAAGTAAAAAAGTTACCACCTTAGGGGAGATCATGGACCTTAATATTGTCTACACACCTTTTGAAATCATCATTATGATTCCTACTAGTAATGTTACCCTCTGCTTCCTCATGATTTAGGATTATATTAAAGTCACCAAGTAATAAACAGGTTTTTTGATTAGTTGCTATAGCTTTTAGTTTTGTCTATAGCTCTTTCCTTTAGAACATGTGATTGAAACCATAGACAAAAGTCACCATGCATTCCTTCCTAATCATCATCCACCTCACTTTTGTATGTATGTATGTATTGTTCGTTGTTTTTAACCTCCTCAACTTCTAACTTATCCTTATTTTTCCCATTAGAGTGGGCATCAAAGTTATCTATCATCCTCAATTTAGTAGGCAAAATGTGGAGGATGGAGCTTTTATCCTTCTGAATACTTATTTCTATGAGACCAAAAATATCCAACTTGAAATTCTGAATTGTTTCCTAGTTATCAAGCTATTTTGCACGGGAATTAAGTTCCATGCTGCTATAATCATGTTTCCATATTAGAAGAAGATTTTTTATTTTTCTTTTTGTTGGACATTGCAAAATCTTCTTTGTTGTTCTCTATTCTCATTTCCTCAATGTTGCCTACACTGTAAGATATGTTGTCCCCTATATATTGTGCTTTCTCTTTTCCTTTAATACTCTCCCTGTTCTCCTTATCCTTTTCTTGATTATGCATTGTGTCCAGGGCTGACATATTATTGTTGTTTTCTCCTATATCCTTCTCTCCAAATATATTCTCCACACTTTCCTGAAACAATCTAGTAGTTAATTCTTCATATTCTCCAGTTTTGAAGGTTCTCCCCGTGGGTTTTCAAGCTTTTTTAACCTGTGTTTTGGGCTTCTAGGCATATGATACCTTCACAACATCCTCAACTAGTTTCATGTCTTCACTGAGTCTTATTATTGGGATCTCTGGAGGAAGATATATCATTACCTCCATAAGAACACACACTCTTGCATAATTGATTCTTTTAATTTCTACTATCGCTTGGTCTAGACAAATAGGTTTGCCTACAAAACTAGCTAGATAACTTAGCCCTTTTGTGGTCCAATATTCAAGTGGTACTCTATGAATACACAACCAAATAAGCATGTTAGAAGTTTGAATTTCATCCAATACTAACCCAAGTCTCCATTTTCCAAGGAGATAGGTTTGCTGTAAATATGACATGAACCAGCTTTGAGGTAGATTCCTTATTAGTGAATCTGAAGAAAAAAAAGTTTTCTTCATTCACTAGCACTTTGGTGAGATCAATCTATCTCCATTTTGAAAAGGTCTGTACCTCATAGTAGGGAAGAGAACTCTCTTATCCATAAAGTAACCTATCACTGTTGTGTTCCATCTTGCAACTCAAGCTCTTAATACTTCTATTGGTAGGAATATCACTTCACGCTCACTAGACTTCGATGGCGGAGAGTATTACAGCTTTGTAAGCACATTCTGGTCCCCTACCACCTGTATCCAAGTTCCAGCGTAAAGTTTTTTTTTGTTTCGATTCTGGTTTTGGTTATTGTCTGATTGTTCTGGTAATGGTTGCTTTGTGCGAGGAGGGTTACTTGTGATTGGAGCAAAATCAGCTAAGTTTAAAATAAATAGGGAGGAAGGGAAGTTGGGTGGGTTCAGCTCCATTTTGTCTTTGGTTAGGCCAGTGGTTAGGAAGGTGGTTCCAAGGTGTAGTCGACAGGGGCTTAGGCAACAGGTGGCAGTCAAGGTGTACAGGCAGGGACAAGGGCTTACAGGCAGCAGAAAAGGTTCCCAACTTGGCTACGTCACTTTTTCGTTAAAGGAGCACTTAGTGAAATTAAAGACATATCATTAGCATCTTTGTTCCTTTTTTTCATATATGTGCGTGCGCGCGAGCGCGCAGGTGTGTTTGATTCCACTAATCAATTTTAGCTAACTTTTTATATGTTTGGAAAACTTCATTAATCAACCGTAATGATCAATTTATTATATTAATTAAACCCAATTTAAAAAATGACATTAATTAATCAATTTTGGACTTCTATTAATGATAAATAAATTGTAAAATTTATTTAATTTATAATATTAACTAAATTTAAAAAAGTAAATATTTTTGTAAAAATAATATACTGTTAATCTTATAATCAATAATGTTGACATGATTATCACATTATCGAATTTATTGAACATGTAATTGACATATGATATGTTAAGGAAATTTAAAATTAAATATTAAAAAGTAATACCTAAATTTTAGATAATTTTGTATACATCCGTTCCTTTCCCACTCCACCATACTCAGAAACTCACTTATATTTTCACAAATCTTTTCTCCTTACTTTTATGTTTTAAAATGGGGGAATCTATTAAAGGATGGTAATAACATAAAACCAACTATATAGCCACTCTTTACATTATTTAAAATGGTAGACTAATCAACCAAGGTTTATGATGTTGAATATTTGATGAACTTTTGCTGATGATTCATATGCCAATCCCACCTTACAGTCATCCTCTATTTGCCATAATCATACGAAGTTAGATAAATGAAATGAAATGAAATATAAAGCAATAAAAATGAAAATTAAATATTAAAAAAGACCAACTTTTGAAATATGGTTGACCAAACAGGAATTCAGGAAAAAGGAATAATACATTGAGATTAAAAGAATAAAGAATAATATTTTGAGAAGAAGTAATGTTAAGGAGTAAAACTATATGTTTTAGATCTTCTAAAGTATCAATGACCATTAATAATTGGACTGACCTTGTCTCTTTTAATAGTGGACCTTTAAATTTATCTAGTCCTATATGGCAATAAACTATCTCCACCACTTCTAATTTCTTCGTCTCTTTTGTTTCTTCTTCAAAACCACCACTTTACCCTTATTGGAAAACCAATCATGATCAAATTATGGGCGGAAAGAAAATGTAAAATTTTTACAATTTCTAATTAGGTCATCATAATAATTAAATAACTTGAAAAACACGAATCATAAAATATAAAATCATACATGATTTGAAATTTCTGCTAAATTTTTTTGAGTCTTTTTTGATATGTTATCCACAAGTTATTCATGCATCCAGCCTTTAACAATATCCATAAAGTAGTACAATGATTCTCAACTCTTTCAGATAAAATTAACAAGAGTGTTAGCTCCCTAAACTCTTTACAATAAAGTATTAATTACTATTTCCTTAAATTACCTAGCATTTTTAAAATTTAAACTTATAACCTAAGGTTGAATATATTGTTTTGAATAAAGGTTATTACACCTACCTCTCAATGCATTATCAACATTCTCATCTAAACTTATATAGTACTAAATTGTGTCATTACTTTTAATGTACTCACTCTCTTTTTCATAATTAGACAACTCTTATTCATCTTTACCTCCTTTTTCATTTTCGTGGTATTCAATACTATTATTCCTAGCCTCCTCTACATATCTTCATTACCAATTACTTCGTTTTTGTTTTTTTTCTTGTACTTCCTCTCTTTGTATTTTAATCTAATAGCCTGAAACTTATTGTCATCTCTTTCACTTTTGTATTTCAAATTAGTAAATAGTTCTATCTCACTAACGTTACTTTTAGCATTATAACTAATCATATAACAATCAATAGACACACTATTAGTAGTAGTAGGTACAACATCAATAGGGACACCACTAGTGAGAGTGACACAACATCATCATTCTCATTTAATAGTACTATCATTTACTTATTATAGGCTGTATTATCTATATTATTCACTTTCATAACAAGCAGTTTATCCTTTATATTTTTTGGAGCTATATTAACAAAAATTATATCATCAATGTTATTTACTTTTTATGCTTTCTTTACATTATACTCACCTTTAACATAAACCTCCACTCTTCCATGATTTAAAACAATAGAGACTATATCAATTGTTTTATCATCATCTTTAATCTCGACTAGCCCACTTCTTTTATATTTATTTGGGTGCCTATAATACATTTTATCTAATATATCTTACCAATTATGCTTAGTAGTTTGTACAATATTAAATTTATAAAACTGGTTCGGTTCAAAGTCCTCCACTAAGATTTTACTTCCACTAATTTAGACAAATGAGTTGTCTCAACCCATTTATTCTCACATAATGAAATAATATTCCTTTTTAATAGGATTCTACATCCTTACAAAAAAAGAAAATGATTAATAATATTATCCCATTTATGGTCTTGTATTTCATTTCATATTTTCCAAACATATAAAACAACAAACAATCATTACACTATTTAATTTTTACACCTCTACATGTCAAAGTATCCAAATATCTTGCCTCCATCATGCTCCATAAACTGATTCCACTAAGTTTTTACAAATGTAACTTTCCCTCGAGACATTTTCAAAATTAGAACATAAATAAACAAAACCATGAATTAATTCAATAACGTAACTAATTATTAACATAACTCAGTTGATGAATATTTCGATAAATATAGAAAACCCTTTTCATTGTTTTAGTTTAAGATGGAATCGATACTTATGAAACTCATCTCATACAAATTTCATAATATAACTCATTTTATAATTCTTTTTCATAATAAATTCTATATAAACTCAATTGTTCCAATTTATATAACTAAAACCTCAAAAGTTAGTAGAATTTATTTCGCTAACAACTTCACTAAAAACCTAAAAAAGGATTCTAAATTTACAAATTAACTTACCTTAGTGAGTTCAAACACCTATAATCAATTGCACTCACTTCTTTGATAACATACAAATAACTTTCTCTATGCCCACTCCTCTTCTCTTCTCTGTCATAGCTAAAGAATTTGGTCTCCTCTAATAAGTCCATGTCTTACATATTTTTATAAGCTAAGTTGTTTGATTAAGGTGGTTTTAGAGTCATTTGAAAGCTAAATCAAATGGCTACAAATTTCTAGAGGATGTAAAATAAAACTAACACTGAATATAAAGCAAAACTAAGGCCAAATTATTATATTTGCTCCTAAAGAGTTTCAAAACAAGATTAACGCCGGTTTGAAATTATAACACATACTGGTTCTTATAATAAGCACTTTGAGGATATACAAAATTATTAGTTTAATCACCTTAAAACTCTTTTTTTAACTCTAACCTATAAATACTCTTATTAGGGTCCTTTGTAAGGACTTTGGAGGCTAATGACAACCCACTTTGTTATTAGCATTTTAGTTTTAGAGTTTCTTCACATTAAGGGAGGATATTGGGAGCAAGAATAGAGAAGCCGCCAACTCTTCTAGTTCTTTTTTCTTTTTCTTTATTTTATGTTAAGATGGTCTTGTTTTAGTTTTTTTTACATTATGTTTAGTAGTTACAAACCTAATTATAGTTAGGGATGTAGCTTGTCAAGGATTCTTCGATAATTAATGCATGATTTGATTGTTTTATTTGTATTAATTTATTCTCTTTGTTCTTAATTATTAAGTTTGTGATTGACTATTATAAATGCAATATTAGGGATTGTGTGAAGGACTTGGAGATGAAATATGATATGTGCACTAAGAGAATAAGCACTTTAGCATTAGAAAACAAAAGTATCCTGGACTATGGTAATAACCAAATAGATTAACTATACTTAATGAATTTGGTTAGGATGAATTGCACATCAAGAGATGGTAGTTACTTAATTACATATATATATATATATATATATATATACCTCAAGAGAGGGCATATACATATTATGTTAATTATTATTTCAACTATGATGATAAATCCTAAATTTCCACTGAACTTTGAAACCTTAACGTTTTATATTCTTGATTTCACTTTGATAGTTCATTATCTTTTTTTCATTAGTTTACTTATTTAATTAATTTTTTAAATCTTATTTATTTTATTGTTATTGTGAGATTAGGATTAATAAACATGGTAATGTAGTTCATATAGAATTGATATTATGGATTACTTCAGTTTTATTAACTTAATATAATTGATTATATATGCTTATGAACTCGTTTGATCTTCCTCTTCTTTATAGCAATGATAATATGTGTATTTTTTATGCTTTTATTTTAATGCAAAATGTAAGTTTTGTTTTAGTTTTTGACAAAAGAATTAAATTGAACCCTAATATTTTTACCTAAATTCAATTTAAAGTCAACTTTCTAAATTGTTTTCAAAAATCTTAATATTTTATAGACATCCAATTTAAACACTAAAATTAATATCTTTATCAGTTTTCAGTTAAAATTTTTCCTAAAATTTTTATTTTTTGTGGGCCTCTTTGCTATTTGTACATCATATATGGCAAGTAAAAATTTTTATTTTTTGTGGGCCTCTTTGCTATTTGTACATCATATATGGCAAGTGAGGTCTAAAAAAATTAAAAAATTAACTATTTCTGAGACCTATCTCCTTCACTGTTTCTAATCAATCTTCTCTACATTAATAAGTACAATTGGCAAAACAAAACAAAATAATTTCTATTTGTCATTATATTGTTGATCACAGTTAGTATTAGTAAACTAGAAAACTGTAACATACAAACACTCACAAAACTAACACAAGGAATTGAGAGAGAGAGAGAGAGAGAGAAGGGGAGGTTCATGCTAATGCAACTAATCTAATAGGGAAGGGAGGGGTGACAAAGAAAATCCGAGTTGATGAAACTCTTGAAAAGCTCTAAATGATAAGTTGAGAAATTTTTATGGCTTGCTCATTGATTTGGATAGACTCCACACAATGTTACTGTGGTGGAATTTTTATATATGCTAAGGTTAGCTAAACAACTATAAGGATAAATGGGGGTTGCATCGGTACTTCTAGTTTTGATCATGCAAGTGTCATCGCAAAATAACCTAAAGCACCTGGGCAAGAGCACCTTGATTTCTCTTGTACAATAATGGTTTTGGGAAAATCAGGCGTTGTTAAAAGCGCAACCACCAATTCCATTTTTAATGAAGTAAAGTTTAATACTAAGGCTACATTTGGTTGGACATAAGATTTTTAGTGGAATGAAATAAAATGGAATAGAATGTAAATGGATGTAATATTAGAAAATTGTTGTTTAGAAGGGATGGAAAGGTTCGTAATGTAATATAATAAAATGTTGCTTGGAAGAAGGGTTCATAATGCAATATAGTGGAATATTATTTATCATTTTACATTTCATCCTAAATTTCCTAAATCAGAGGTAACTTATTTTTATTGTTTAGGATGGAATGGGATGTAATGTGAAACTCTTCCCTTCCATCCTATTCTATTCCATTCTATTATAAACCCTCCTCCGAAATGATGAAATTGTTGGAAAATCGGATTGGAATCTGATCCCGATTGTAGTAGAATATTTACAAAACTTGTTCATAACTTTTGATTTCCTAAAAACCAAGATCTCTTTAATTCTATAACATGATTAACACAGATCATAATAAAGAAAAAACTTAATTCATACCTTATTCCGAAGCTTAATCTTTATCTTGTCGTATCCTTCGAACCGTTTCCAAAACTGATCTGTCTTAACCACTGTAGCCGCATAAATGTCTAGCTTTTAACGGTATCTACAGAATGAGTTAAGAGAACTCTGTGCTCTTATAGAGAGGATTAAGCAAGAATTGCTAGCTCCATAGGGCTTAAGCCTATTTATAATAAGTTCTGGATGTTTTGGTAATTTAATTGAAATTAAATTCTAGTTTCAATTAAACTTTAATTATAATTATAAATAATTCTAATTAAATATCAATTATGCCTATATAAGATTCGATATCTCATATTGATCCTTATTTATTAAATATCTCATATTTAATCATAAAGTTTCTTAAACTTTACAATCAAGTCCA
>JAOTAY010004171.1:0-15611 GCA_025629805.1 Erythroxylum baracoense
CAAGATAAATAATGCCTTTAAATAATTTGTCACTAAACTACAACCAAAGTGATTGGCTGTAGGGCATAAACCAACACAATGGTTCATCACCTACATGAGATGTTTGGTGTGAGGACCAGGTCTATAAGGGTGAAAGCTATCAAAACATTTCATAATCTCAGACAAAAACCTAGTGAACCGGTGCGAGATTACATGCTTAAGGTAATCTCTGCAGTCACTAAGGCTGAGATGCTTGGGGCGGATATGGATGCAGACACGCAGATGATTATGATCATCAATAGCTTAAAATCTTCTTTTGAGCAGTTTAAGTTGGACTATGAGCTGAACAGTAAGGATTACACCTTGAGTGAGTTGATGAATACTCTACAAACTATGGAGGAGATATTAAATATCAAGGCTCTTGGACCAGAAGCTAATGTAACATCTTCTTCTAAGCCCAAGGATAAGGGTAAGCAAAAGAAGAACGATCTAATGAAAAAGAAGACCCAAATAGGGGTTAAGGCCCAACTTATAAAAAAGAAGGTCAAAGTGAACATCAAGTGAAAGTGTTTCCACTGTGATAAGGTGGGCCACTGGAAAAGAAACTGTTCAGTCTACTTTAGGTCCCTCAAAAGCAAACAAGGTATGGGTTTCCTAAGTTTGTTAGAAGCTAGAAATGTGACAGATTTATCTGATTCTTGGATATTAGATTCAGGAGCCACTAACCATATTTGCAATTCTTTGCAGGGGTTCTAGCAAAGGAAAAGACTACCTAAAAGCTAGTTTCAAGTAAAGATAACAGATGGATCCTCTGTTTCAGCAGAATCAGTGGGAGTAGTTATCTTGGACTTTCCTAGTGGTCATAGGTTATCTTTGGAGGATGTTTATTACATGCCAATGATTGTAAGGAACATGATTTCTGTTTTTTGTTCAATAAATTCTGGTTATTCCTTATATTTTGAAAATGTTGTTTCAACATATGAGAATAAGGATTTTATTTGTAATGCAACAATTAGACAAGAATTGTTTTTATAGAACCTATGAAAGGCTAACTAAATACCACATAATTAATAAAACCAAGACATTTCAATGACTCTAGCATTAATTTAAAATATCTGTGACACTTAAGAATGGGTCATATCAATCAGAGAAGACTTGATAGGTTAGTGAAGGATGGGATCCTTACGAGCTTGGATAATGATTCATTACCCACCTATGAATCTTGTATTGAAGGAAAAGTGACCAAGGCCTCATTTCCTTGTATAGCAAATAGATCTGAATCTACGTTGGACCTTGTACATACAGATGTGTGTGGGCTCATGAATGTATTGATATACAAAAAGAGTGAATCCTTTGAAAGGTTCAAAGAATTCAAAGCTGAAGCTGAGAAGTGGCTAGGCAAGCTATTAAAATAACTTTGATAAGATCGAGGTGGTGAGTACTTATCTAGAGTGTTCCAGCAATGTTTATTTGACAATGGAAATGTTTCCAACTTGTCAACTCTTTGAACACCTCAACAAAATGGTGCAGCAGATAGGAGGAATAGGACTCTATTGGAAATGGTAAGATCGATGATGTCCTATGCCAGCCTTCTAGAATCATTATGGGAATATGTCATACAAACGACAACATATCTTCTCAACTTTACCCCATCCAAATCAGTGCCTAAAACACCTAGGGAGTTGTGGACTGGTCAGTGTCTTCATTGCCGCATTTAAGGACTTAGGGCTGCCCAGCCTATGTTCTAAAGCTTGAATCCACCAAGATGGAACTAAGGTCAGAAGTATGTTTGTTTGTAAGATATCCTGCGGGCACTCGAGGGTGCTATTTTTATAGTCCTCAAGATAGGAAGATATTTGTGTCAACAAATGTGACCTTCTTAGAGGAAGAATTTGTGAGAAACCATAAATGAAGAAATGAAGTAGTACTCAAAGAGTTAGCTATTTCATCTAAATCAAGAGTTGATTTAGATATAGCAGAACAAGATGTTGAAATGGAATCAAGAGTTGAATTAGAAGAGCAACCTAAACATTAAGTTATGCCTAGACGTAGTGGGAGGGTTGTCAGACAGCTGGATAGGTATTTAGGTCTAAGAGAAGACATTATAGCCATCTTAGACTAAGAAGAAATAGATCCCATTACTTATACACATGCTATTAATGATGTTGATGCAGAAAAATGGCTCAAGGCGATGGAATCAAAAATAGATTCCATGTATGCTAATGAAGTCTAGATCCTTATAGATCTACCACTAGGTATAAAAGCCATAGGGTGTAAATGGATCTACAAAAGGAAAAGAGGATCATATGGAAAGGTAGAGACCTTTAAAGCTAGATTGGTAGCTAAAGGCTATACTTAAAAAGAAGGTATAGACTATGAGGAGACTTTTTCTCCAGTTGCTATGCTTAAGTCCATCAAGATTCTTTTAACCATAGTAGCCTATTTCGATTATGAAATATGGCAAATGGACGTGAAGTTTGCATTTCTTAAGGAGATCATTTATATGGCCTAACCAAAAGGTTTTGTTTAGCTAGGTAATAAGCATAAGGTATGCAAGTTGCAAAGGTCCATTTATGGACTTAAGCAAGTATCTACGTCTTAGAACATTAGGTTTGATAAGTCTATCAAATCCTATGGGTTCATACAAAACCTAGATGAGCCCTGTGTTTATAAAAGAATACAAGACGGCAAGGTTACTTTCCTAATTTTATATGTTGATGACATTCTGCTCATTGGGAATGATGTGAGAATGTTATCTACAGTTAAGGGATGGTTGAATGAATAGTTTTCAATGAAGGATTTTGGAGAGGCTAAATATATTCTAGGGATCAAGCTTATAAGGGATCATAAGAACAAACAGATAGCCTTGTCTCAATTAACCTACATTTAGAATATGCTCAATAAGTTCACCATGTAAGATTCCAAGAGGGGTTTTACACCTATTAGATATGGAATCAAACTTTCAAAGGAACATGCAACTAAAACCCAAGAGGAGGTCGAATGCATGCATAACATTCCATACGCTTCGGTGGTTAGAAATTTAATGTATGCAATGCTTTGTTCTAGACCAGATATCTGTTACGCAGTGGGACTGGTAAGCAAATTTCAGTCTAATCAAGAATGGAGCATTGGACTATAGTTAAGCGTATACTAAAGTATCTTTGTAGGACGAAGAACTTCATGCTTGTTTACCCTAAAAGTAATCTTATTCTAATAAGATATACAGGTTCCTATTTCCAATCAGATGTTGATTTAAGGAAATCAACTTCTGGCTCTATATTTGTTTTAGGATGTAGAGCCATAGTCTAGAAGAGTATCAAGCAATCTTGTGTTGCTGATTCAACTGTGGAGGCTGAGTATGTTGCTGCTTGTGAAGCAGCAAAGGAAGCAGTCTGGCTCTGGAAATTCCTAAATGATTTAGAGGTAGTTCCAGAGGCATAAAAAGCCATTACACTTTATTATGATAATAGTGGGGCTGTGGCTAATTCTAAAGAACCTCGGAACCATAAAGCTGCTAAACACATTAAGAGAAAGTATCATCTTATAAAGGAGATAATACAATGTGGTGAGGTGAATGTGGTAAAGATTCCCATGGAGCAAAACCTTGTTGATCCATTTACGAAGGCACTGTCTCAAAAGAGTTTTGATGGTTACCTAGTAGGCATGGGAATAAGGGATATGTCAAACTTGCTTTAGGGCAAGTGGGAGATTGTTGGAGTTATGTAAATATAGTTCCCTGGAAAGCAAGTGTATTTACTTATCACTTAATTTTCTTCTAGTTACTTTTGTAATGAAAATATTTACTATTAAGAAAACAAAAGAGTTTGGTTTTTATGAGCATTACGTATCTAAACATAAGGTACCGAGATTCTTTTATATGTAATATATATATATATATACATATAGATGTATGGGAAACATGTATATTATTATAATCTAAATTAATTGATTAACAGTTGGATAATCAAGTTGGTCGCTTGGTTATGGTTTAGACTGTAGTGTTACGGTTTATCTCCATATAAGTAAAAGAGTTTACTTCAAGAGAATGATGAGTTTCATATTATGATAGTAGTTGACTATCAATAATGGCACTATTAAATGAATCTGGAATCACATATGTTTTAATGAATAAAGTAGGTCGTTACTTTAATCTTAAAACCTACATTTTAGCATTTGCTTATTATGGACCACAATCTTGATGAGTGGTAAACTCATATGTGTTTCATTATAATTCTTGTTATGATCGAAATGGATATTTACAGAGTATTAATCCAGTGTTTGCATGTTAGAATTATAAATTGAAACATGTATCAGGGAACATTCACTCAAATAAAGAGTTTATACTGATATCATCACTTCTAGATGTTTTATGCAGATGGGTGATTAAATTGGCACCAGGAGTTTGATGGACTAGCTACCCATCAAATCTTAACCCCGAGATGAGATCTTATGTGGTAATCACCATATAAAGTAAAACGGGAGATCTAGAAGGAAAAATCAATATAAGGGCAAAACGATAATTTAACCCTTTCTTGTGCAGATGGATATAATAAGGTTCATAATAGGATTTGCAATTGGACATCGTATTTGAAACACAGTTTTCATAATTTAAGTAATTCAAGAGTTCAACTAATTGTCTTTAATGGAATGACATTTGGTTAATAAGTCGGAATTAATTTTAATGAGATTAAATTAATTCCGAGCTTATTGGATCTTGAATTATTTAAGTCCAATTAGATTCTCCACTTGGCTTCTGGGAAGGTTATCAAGGAAAGCAAGAAAAATAAATGGAAGTTGTCGAAAAGAAAATGAGACGGTTTGGAGAGAAATGGACGAATTGGATTCGGGCCATTAAGATCGGAACAATTTAATTAAAAGTTAATTAAATTAGGTTTAAGCCTATAATTAAATGTTGGGGTTATACTAATTAATTTTTAATTATAAGCCCAAAGGAATATTTAACATTGTGCTGGATTTTGATTTAACTAATTATATTAATTAAATTAAAATTATAAAAAAAGAATGTGATAAGTAAAACCAAATTCTACAATGATGTAGAATTCGGTAACACTTCTTTTTCTAAAAGGTTGATGGCTTGTTTTAATATCATAAATGACCAACCCTTTTAGCATTCCTTAAAGAATGAAGTGGAGCATTAACTTATGTCTTTTCTTAATAAAGGCATGAAAGTGGAGTGGGCGTTATATCATTTGTTAAATGTGCTTTAATGGCTTGTTTTAAATACATATTCATAAAGCTCTTTTGATTAGATTGCTAAATGAATGTATATGGCCATGCAAGATGAACGTATATGGCTTTTAGGCTCTCCATTCTCTCCATACAATCGTCTGAAGTGTTGGATTTAAAAAAAGAGAATTAATTTTGGCTTTTTGCAAAGTGAAGTGTGCGTAAATTTTGGCTCTCCAAGCTCTTCTTTTTTGTTCTCTATGCTCCAAAAATAGCAAAAGGTTTGCTATCCTATTTTTCTTCTCCTTTCCCACCAAAGGATCTTGATAACCAAGCTGTCCAAGGACAACAAGTGGTAGATCAGATTGGTTGAGGACACAGCAGCGAGGAGTCAAAGTATTATCAAGGAGTCAATAATATTCTGATCTTATTCTTATTATATTTATTTTCCTTATACCATACCATGTATGGATTAAAGCATGTTGATTTGGTGTTTTTGCTTTCGCTATATTGTGATTTCTAAAAAAGTTTTGAAATCTATCATTTTAGCCAAATCTTGCAAGTTTTAATGTTTTAGTTTCTGATCGAACAGGTCACAAATATGGAAGAGGACCAGAAGAGACTAAAAGAGCAAATTAAGCAAGTAACGGAAAATTGCTCCTTGTCTATTCACAACCTAAAGATTTGAGTGGGACATATTTCTTGTGAATCTTGTCAGAGAAGTGTGGAAGGCTCTCTAAGGAATATGGAAATACATCAAAAAGAGCAATACGAGGCTATCGCACTTAAGAATGAGGGAGAGCTAGAAGGATCATTGGAAAACCAAACTGAACCCCACCTTATTAAAGGCCGAGAGATGAAGAAAGAGGATAAGGAAAAGAATGGCAACCTTCCCTATTATTCATCAGTTCTTAATATACCTTATGTGAACATTGAAAAATCTTTGGTAGATGCCCATGGAAAGAACCTTATCCTTCAGATTAATGATCACTAAGTGACATTCAGCATGAATGATGTATTAAAGAATTTAAAGGAGAGTAGCTCATTTAGGATAATTGATGTGTTTGAATCTTCTAAAGAATAAAAGGATGAAGAACATATGACAACAAACATCGAGTTTAAAGAAGCTATGAAAGACTCTGTTCGTGAAGCAGAGGAGACGAAGGTGATTAAGGAATAAAGAGAGCAACTCACCTTCTTACTGGATAAACTATTATATTCGATGGAAGATTTAGGGAGTTTTGTTATTCCCTATTTTATTGATAGTTTGTTAGTAAAAAGGACATTACTTAAATTAATTAGTTTTCTTAAATTTATCAATATTGTCCTTTTGATCATTTTGCAATTTGCAACTTACTTACAAGCTATAAAACTGATGTTAAGCAAAAAGGGAGGAAGCAAGCCATCCATAATTAATCCCAACTGAGTTTCCAATGAATGAAGAGCGTCGAGCTACTGATGTTAAATGAAGCGCTGCATGGGATGCAACCTATGGATTGTTAATTCCATGTTATTTCCTTTGATTTTTAGATAGTTTGAATTTTGTACTTAGGTTATTTGGTTAACAAATAAATTCAAGAAGGTATAGGGCTTCGAGATGAATTAGATGATTGAGGAAGTGAGCAAAAAAGAGGTGAAAGAGCTATAAAGAGTTAGGAAGTGATATCATAAAAGTGTAGAAGGACAAAAGAAGAAAAAAATTAAACATTGGTGGAAATATTGCAGGCCACGATCGTGGCTTATGGCAGGGTAAACTTGCCCCACATGATATTTATGAGTTCCCCACATCTTCCATTATCAATCAGCATGATGATTTTCGTGCTTCTCGCTATTGGAATGAGCTAATTGGGTTATAACAATTCAATGCTAAAAATGACCACATCAACATCATAAGAACCCGTTGACACTTGTTATTGCATAAATTCATGTGTTAAATGGTTTTTAACAAATTAGAAACCAGTAAGTGGTCAACAAAGAAAATGTTTCTGTTGTGGTGCATGGATCACGACATTCCAGTGTGCACCTCCACACATTTACTGAACGTTATTATTGCAACTCTATGTAGGAGGAGCAATAATTTGCATATGGGGTATTTGGTTTCTACTGTTGCTGAATGTTATGGTGTAGACTGCAATGGTTTAACTATCCACCTCCTAGATTTTCTAAATCACCATCATTTGTGTCATGCTGAAATCTTTAAGTCCTATAACATGGAACTTTGGGACATTAGCCAAATGACTCATATGAAGATTAGGGCTAGTCAGGTGAGTTCGAGCACAGCTCCACCTGAGCAAGCAGAAAAAGACTCGAATAAGAAGTCTGAAGAGGAAAAAGACATAGATGAACTAGGTTGGATGAAAGTGCTTGATACAATCTCCGTTAACACCAAGGTAATACATATACACTTATAGAAAACTCTAGCAGGATAAAGAAGACGGCCTGAACACAATGACGTCAGAGTTGGGACGATATACGTCGTATCCATCGATACTTTAAGGTTCAAGGTATCCGACTACCACCTTCGACACCATCCCCGCCTCCATCACCGTGAGGCTTTGTTTCTAACCTTTTCTTTTAAATTTAGTCTTTATTTTATTTTTATTTTTACTTTAATTTTTTTCTTCTTCCCAAGTGTGTTTGTTTGCGTCCTTCTCATATTAAGGACTATGTTTTTCAAGTATGAGGAGGGTTATATTTTTTACTTTTAGTGTGAATTTTGTATAATTTATGAAAATGTATTAGGTTGCATATTGTGAATTGTGTGAATGTGTCAATGGCTTAGATGGATTGAAATTGATTTAATTTTGAACATAGTCTATTAGGTTATGAAGAGTCATAGCTCACAAATTTAGTGAATTGGGTTCTTTGGCTAAATATGCAAGTTAATTAGGATTTAGTGTTTGTTTTTCACCCTCTAAATTGGGCTTCCGCGTCAAAAGGTTATAATGATGTTCCAACCAAGCAGCTAAATAAAAATATAATTTAGTTGAGTAACCAGAATGACATTCATCTCCAATGTTTGCCTCTGAGTAAAAGACTAGGTCCATGTCCATAAAAAGAAAATAAAAATAATAAAAATGTGTATTTTTTAAGAAAAACCTACCGAACTTGTAAATAGCTTGACTTTTCAAGAGAACGTACTTAGGAGTAGTTGTAGAGTTTGAATGACCAAAGAATTATTAATGTGTGTGTACAATTGAAAAGGGTGAATAACTTGACAGTTTAGTTTTGATTGAAATGTATGTTTTGTCTAGGGCTTCTAGATGTAGGTTTTGCATGCTAATGATGTGGAATAACTTTAATGATTGTGTTTAAAGTTAAATTTATTTCACGAAGTCATTGTCTCATTATTACATTGTGTGCTTTATGACTTTGTGTGTTTGTTGTTTTGTTTGCTTGAGTAAAAGCAAACGTTTAAGTGTCAGGATGTTGATAAGTGTAAATTACATCATGTTTTAGGGCTTAGTTTGATATGTGTTTAGTATGTTTTTAGGTTATAATTATGTTAGTTTGTTAATTATTTGTGTCTTAAGTGTTTTATGGATTAGTACAAGTCTTTGAGCTTAAATATTATGTTTTTGAGGTACCTTGATGTATTTGTTAGTGTTTCAGGGTTAACATCAAAGAATGGAGAATTTCAGAGACATTCGGGCCAAAACAACGGCCAACGATCGTAGTACAACAAGCCCCTATCTTGACAGAAGCACTAGATTTGGCCCACAATTGTGACCCACATTCCACGATTATGAAAGAAGCCTAGGACATGGCCCACGATCGCGGCCTGTGTGTCATGATCATGACAAAAGGATTAGATGTCACCCATGATTGTGGCCTGCATTAGGTAGATACATAGACACTCAAAATTGTCAAGTTTTAAGGGATTTTTTGGATCTTTCAGACCCTGAAAAAACCTAGGGCTACTTAGAACACAAAGGATATTTAAAGATTAAGAAAAAGAGGTAGAACAGAGCTTTACCTTTACCCACTCTTGAGAACCCCAGAGGGAGAGAAAAACAAGAGAGAGAGAAGAAGAAGAAGGAGGAGGAGGAAGAAGAAGTGGATCCCAATGCCGCTGCTCCCCAGATTAGATGATATTTCGACCTCGCTACATTACCAATTTTTCCAACCCAAATTCCATTTTCTCTTTGATTCGTTTTTCATTTAAATGTATTAAGTTAAGATGGATTGTATAGAATTGGATTTCAGGTTGTTGATAATGTTCTGAACTCCCCTTCGGGATTTTACTTTTAGTTAATGTTGATTTAGTTATTTTTGTGTTTATTGTTTTGGGTGTTGTGATTGATTAATGTAATTCCATGTTTCAATAAAAAACTGAGAGGGCGAGCCAGATAAAAATGATTAGATTAGATTAATGAGAGTTAGGCAATCTAATTGACCACTTAATCATTCTAGACGGTAATTTTATATAGAGAGATCCCATGTGAGACCTGATTGTTTATTAGAGAGCTTTATAACCAATTAGAATTGTGGGTAATTTATGAATTGAGAGATTGCAAGTTCATAATTTGATTAGGGTTTACAATTTGGGATTTAATGGTTATAACTCGAGAAAGAGTAATCAGCTCTACGACAATCTAGAACTGACACCTCGTAAACACATAAATGGCTAGATTAGCATTAATGATAGGTAAAATCCTCACTTATAACTTGATTAACTCTCTTGACAGATTTCCATTGTGACATGTGTGACTTCTCAGTTTAATTCTGTCTTATTGAATTTTCTACTTTACAATTCATAAATCAAGTATTTACTTTCCATGTTCACTTGTGCAGTGTTTATTTTTTTCTTCTTTTCTCTGAGCATTAGATGACTTAGGACTAGGCTAGTACCCTCCTCGTTGGATTGACCCTTCAATACTACAAAGTACAACATATGCAGTTGCAGATTATTGATGGTTTTGTAAGTTGTAAAACTTGCTCAACACTGGGTCGCTTCATTATGAAAAGAACTTGTTGACACATCTTTAGTGGGAAAACAAACAGTTGGCACGGTTTGATAGGAAAAGAGCCTTTTGGCATTATCATTAGGCACCTTCTGTAGGCAAAAAAGCTTATTGACACAATCGCTGGCCACCTTCGGTGAGCAAAACACCCCATTGACACAATTGTTGGGAATTTTAGGTGAGAAAACAACGAGTTTGCGCAATTTCTAGGCACCTTCAATAGGTAACAAAGCCTATTGACACAGTCACTGGGAACCTTTAATGAGAAATCAGCTTATTGGCATATCTTAGGTTGACAAAACAACCCATTGGCATGATTGCGGGGCATATTTGGTGAGAAAATAATAAGTTGGCATGGTCGCTGGGTACCTTCGGTAAGAAAACAACACATTTGCACCATTAATGGGCATCTTTGGTGGGAAAAGAGCCCTTTGGCATTATCATTGGGCACCTTTTGTTGGAAAAAGAGCCTATTGGCATAATTGCTAGGCACTTTTGGTTAGAAAACAATCTGTTGGCATAAGTTTGATGGGAAAAATAGCTTGTTGGCAAGGTCTTTGGGCATATTTGGTGAGCAAATTGACACAGTTACTGGACAACTTCAGTGAGAAAAAAACTCGTTTGCACAATTTTTGGGCACCTTTTGTAAGACAAGAACCTTTTGGCATTGTCGTTGAGCACCTTCTGTGGGCAAAAGAGCCAAAAGGCATAATAATTGGGTTCCTTTGGTGAAAACAACCTTCTGACACATCTTTGGTTGACAAAACAACTCGTTGGCATGGTCGTTGGGTGTCTTTGATGAGTAAAGAACCTGTTGACACAATCTCTGTGCACATGAACTGGGAAAACGAATCGTTGGCATATATTTGGAAGGCAAAACAATCAGTTGGTGTGGTCGCTGGGCACTTTAGTGAGAAAAGAGCCCTTTGGCATTGTCGTTGGGCACCTTCGGTGGGCAAAAGAGCCCATTAGAATGATCGCTGGGCACCTTTGGTGAGAAAGTAATCTTTTGGCACATCTTTGGTGGACAAAACAACCTATTGGAATGGTCGATGGGCACCTTCGGTGAGCCAAACAACCCATTGGCATGGTCGATGGGCACCTTCGGTGAGAAAATAACTAGTTGGCATGGTCGTTGGGCACTTTTAGCGAGAAATTAGTCCATTGGCATACCTTTGGTGGGCAACCCATTAGCTTTACCACTGGCTAGGTTTTGTGAATAAAACATCCTGTTGACACAATTACTCGATACGTTCAGCTGGACAACTGCCCGATGCAACTGTCGTTGGAAACATTTGGTAAGAAAATAGCCTGTTGGCACATCTTTAGTGGAAAAAACAATAGGTGTACACAATCGCTGGGAACATTGCGTGAGAAAACAACCTAATGGCACAACTATTGTGCACCTTTAATAAGAAAACAACTCGTTGGCACATCTTTAGGGGGCAAAATAACCTATTTACATGGTCGCTGGGCACCTTTGGAAAGGAAAAAGCACTTTGACATTGTTGTTGGGCATCTTTGGTGAGGAAAACAACCCATCAACACAATCGCTAGGCACATTCGGAGATAAAATAGCCTGACGACTCAAATGTTAGGTCCCTTCAGTAAAAAATAGTTCGTTGACACAACTTTGGTGGACAAAATAACCTATTGGCATGGTCATTACGCACCTTCGGAGTGAAAAGAACCCCTAAAAATTGTTGTTAGGAACCTTCGGTTGGTAAAAGAACCCATTGGTGAGATCCCTAGGCGCTTTCAGTGAGAAAACAACCCACAGACACATCTTTGATGGGCAAAATAACTCGTTGGCATTATCACTGTGCACCTTCGATAAGCTAAACAACCTGTTGACATAGTCGCTAGGTACATATCAGTAAAAAACAACACATTTGAACAGTCATTGGGCACCTCTGGAGAGAAACACAGCTCATTGGCACACCTTTGGTTGGCAAAACAACCAGTTGGCTTTGTTACTGGGTACAATTAGTTGGCATGGTTGCTAGGCACCTTTGGAGAGAAATGAGCCCTTAGGTATTGTCGTTGGGCACCTTGGATAGGCAAAAGTGCCCATTGGCACAGTTGTTGGAAATTTTGATGAGGAAACAACCTGTTGGCACATTTTTAGTGGGCAAAACAACCCATTGGCATGATCGTTAGGCACCTTCAATGAGCTAAACAACTTGTTGAAAATTCATTGGGAACATTCAGTAAGAAAATAGCACATTGAAACAGTCACTGGAAACCTTCGGAGAGAAAACAGCCTATTGGCACACCATTGATTGGCAAAACAACTTGTTGGCTTTGTTACTGGCCATATTCGGTAAGCAAAAGAACCCTTCTACATAATAGCTTAGCACAGTTAGTGAGAAAATAGCCCGATGGCAAAGTCAGTGGGTGCCTTCGATAGGAAAGCAGCCTGTTGTAACAACTTTGGTGGGCAAAATAACCCTTTGGCATGGTCGCTAGGCACCTTCTGTGAGAAAACTACCAATTAGCACGATCGATGGACATCTTTGGTGAGAAAAGAGCCGTTTGGCATTGTCGTTGGACACCTTATGTGGGCAAAGGAGTCCACTGACACGATTGTTGGGCACCTTCAGTGATAAAACATCCTGTTAGCATACCTCTATTGGGCAAAATGACCTGTTGGCAAGGTTGATGGGTACCTTCGGTGAGCAAACGCCTATCGACACAGTCGCTATGGGCACCTTTGATGAGAAAACAACCAGTTTTCACGACTGTTGGTCACCTTGGGTGAGAGAAAAGGCCTTCAATATTATTGTTGGGCATCTTTAATGGGCAAAAGAGGCCACTGGCACAGTCACTAGGCACTTTCGGTGACAAATTAGCCCGTTGGAACATCTTTGGTTGAGAAAATAAACCGTTGGCATGGTCACTGGGCACCTTCAGTAAGCAAAACAACTTATTGACACAGTTGTCAGGCTTGTTGAGTTAGAAAACAACCCATTAGCACGATCACTAGGTATCTTTAGTTAGAGAACAGCAAGTTGGCACACCGATGGTGGACAAAACAACACGTTGGCTTTATTGCTGGGCACCTTTAGTTAGAAAAACAATTCATTGACATGATTGCTTAGCACGTTTGGTGAGAAAAAAGCCCAATGACATAGTCGCTGGGTGCCTTCGATAAGAAAATAGCCTGTTGGCACATCTTTGGCTAGCAGAATAACCCATTGCATGGTGGTTGGGAACCTTCAGTGAGAAAACAACCAGTTGGCATTTTCAATAGAGACCTTCGGTGAGCAAAAGAATGTTTTGGCACAATTGTTTGGGACCATCGGTGAAAAGCAACTCATTGGCACGTCTTTGGTGTGCAAAATAACTAGCTGGCATGATAACTGGGCAACTTTGGTGAGCAAAACAACACGTTGACACAATCTTTAGGCACAATCAATGAGAAAAGACCTCATTGGCATAGTAAATAGGCATCTTCGGTAGGAAAACTCCCAGTTCGCATAGCAATGTTAGGCAAAACAACAAGTTGACATGGTCGATGGGCACCTTTAGTGAGCAAAGCTACTAGTTAAAACTATCGCTTGGGACTCTCAGTGAGAAAATAACCTATTGGTAGGGTTGTTGGGCATCTTCGATGAAAACCAGCCCATTGGCATGGTTACTGTGCACCTTCAATGAGCAAACAACCTGTTGGCACATCTTTGGTGGACAAAACAGTCTAATGGCATGGTCGATGGTCACCTTCGATGAGCTAGACAACACTTTGACATAGTTGTTGGGTACGTTCAGTGAAAAAAATAACCTGTTGGAACAGTTGCTTGGCACCTTCAGTGAGAAAATAACCTACTATCATAGTTGCTTGGCACCTTTGGTGAGAAAACAGCCCGTTGGCATACCTTTGGCAGGCAAAATAACCCGTTAGCTTTGTTGCTAGGCACCTTCACTGAGCAAACCAACGCATTGACATAATAACTTAGCACATTCAGCTAGAAAATAGCTGAATGGCATAGTTATTGGGCATATTAGGTAAGAAAATTACCCATTGGCACATCTCTGGTGGATAAAACAACAGGTTGGTATGGTCATTGGGCACCTTTGGTGAGCAAAGAAACTCGTTGAAATAGTTGTTGGTGACATTCGACGAGAAAACAACCCATTGGTAGGGTTATTGGGCATCTTTGGTGAAAAAACAGCCCATTGGCATGGTTACTGGGCACCTTTAGTGAGCAAAAGAACCCATCAATACAATCGCTAGGCACATTCGGTGAAAAATATCCCAATGGAATAGCTGTTGGGTGACGTCGATAAGAAAACAGCCCGTGACACATCTTTGGTAGGCAAAACAACTCGTTTGTATGTCGCTGGGCACCTTTAGGGAGAATAGAGCTGTTAAGCATTGTCGTTGGGCATGTCCGGTAGCAAAAGAGCCCATTAGTATAATCATTGGGCACTTTCGATGAGTATACAATCTGTTGGCACATCTTTGGTAGGCAAAAAAGCCTGTTTGCATGATCGTTGCGCACCTTCGATGAGCTAAACAATTGTTGACACAATCATAGGGCAGGTTCAATGAAAAAATAGCCATTCGAATGGTCGGTGTGCACCTTTGGAGAGAAAATAGCCTACTATCATATCTTTGGTTGGCAATATAACCCGTTGGCTTTGTTGTTATGCACCTTTGATGAGCAAAACAACACGTTGACACAATCACTCAGCACGTTTGTGAGAAAATAGCCTGATGGCAAAGTTGCTAGGAGCCTTCGGTAAGAAAACAACCCATTGACACATCTATGGTTGGCAAAAAAACCAATTAGTGTTATTGCTGGAGACTTTTGGTAAGAAAAGAGTCTTTTGGTGTTTTTGTTGGGCACCTTTGTTAAGCAAAACAACCCGTTTGGCACAATTGTTAGGGACTATCGGTGAGAAAACAACCCATTGGCACATATTTGGTGGGGAAAAGAACCAGTTCGCATAATTACTGGGTAATTTTAGTGAGCAAAACAACTCGATGACACAATCGCTGGGCATGATCAATGGGAAAATACCCTGTTGACATAGCCACTAGGCATCTTTAGTGAGAAAATAACCCGCTAGTGCATCTTTAGTGGGTAAAACGACAAGTTGGCATGGTCACTAGGCAACTTTGATGAGCAAAGAAACTCATTGAAACAGTTGTTGTTGACTTTCGGTGAGAAAACAACCCTTTGGCAGGCTTGTTGGGCATCTTCAGTGATAAAACAGCTCGGTGGCATGGTTTCTGGGTACATTCGATGACACACCTTCGGTGGGCAAAATAGCCTGTTGGCGAGGTTGATGGAAACCTTCGGTGTGCAAAACAACCATCGGTGAGAAAACAAGCAGTTTCCATAACCACTAGTCACCTTCGGTGAGAAAAGAGCCCTTTTGCATTATCGTTGGGCATCTTTTGTAACATCCCGTTTCCAGAGAACGGGTCGGACCAGAGAACGGGTCCAGGTGTGGTAAATTACCACACCTCATGCT
>JAOTAY010004396.1:0-15579 GCA_025629805.1 Erythroxylum baracoense
CATGTGCACCTATCACTGTTCACAAATGCATGAGCATGAGATGTGTTTTCCTAACTTCTCCGATTGACCTCACTTGGACCCGTTTCTCAGGTCCAACCCGTTCTATGAAAACGGGATGTTACACTATCTGTGCCCAAGCCACGATTGTGGCCAACATTTTATCCTTTTGTTATGATCGTGGCTTATTGGCCATGATTATGGCCCTGGGTTAACTCCTCCCGGGTCTTTTTCAAATCTTCTCCATTTTCCACTATTTACCTTAAAACACTAACAAACACATCAAGGTACCTCAAAAATATAAAATTAAAGCTTAAAAGCATGCTCTACCCATAAAACCCCTAAAATACAAATATCTACTAAATAATACAATTCTAACCTAAACACGTACTAAACAATCAAATTAATAATTAAATACAAACTAAACTACCCACAAAAACACGATGCAATCTACAGCTATCATAATATTAATCTTTTTTTCTTTGATAGCACATATGACATGTGAACAAGGAATACCAGAGAGGGTATATCTCCCACAAAAGCAAGTTTTGTCCTAAAGCCTCACCACATATCTATTCTCACTATGATTAATCTTATAAAAATGTGAAGCGATGTTGGCACTCTTATAAATAACTTCCCATATTCTTGCCCCAAATCTCCTTTCCACTTGGTAGCTTCTTTTCTTTTTCTCATAATTCTCTTCATCGTTTCCCTTCTAATGTGCTCAAAAAACCTTAAAACTGGCAACTTTCTTGCATCAAAAAGAGTCTATAGAATGCCTCACATAAGTTGTTGTCAACCAACTCAATTATAGAATCTTCCCTCTGGAGTGCCCTGTACCATTGCTAAACTAGTACATAGCTCTCAATATCTTTTGTTGCCCTTTCCTTCTTGTCTTTTAGTTTTTCCAGATTTTCTTCAAACTCCCTTACTGTATAGGATTTTGTAAAGTGGTCCTTTATCTCTTCCTCTTTATGCCATCTTCCTTTCCAATTCACATAAACACGTCGAGCACAACATCTGTGCTCAGCATCTAGACACAAATTTGCAATGGCTCTATCAAGTCCCTACAAGGAAAAACATAACCATTGCTCAGTTTATTTCATCATAGTTATAGTAGGCACTTAATAGTAGAAAATAAAAGTAAAAACAATTTGATTTGAAACTTTGACCTTTTGTTGTTCTGTCATTATATTCCAACCAATTCTAGAGCCCAAGTGAGGTAAATCTTCTTATAGTCTTTCAATGAACCACTTCTAGCTGATAGTAATCTCATATTCAACCATAGCTCAAGAAACAAGAAACATTTGATTGTTTCCATCTCTTCTCACAGCATATAGAAGTTCACCCTTAGTTATGATCTTAAGCCAACGTCAATCTAGGCCAAGATAATGTCTGCACCTATAATAGCCAGTTTCTAAAACATTACTAATAGAAGTCCTAGGCTTGAGTCACATGATTTTTATCATTTGAGAATTAATGAAGTACATTTCATTCACATGCATATGTTAGCATACACACAAGAATCATGATTTATTAAACATGACAAAGATTGTGTGTGCACTCAATTGACATGTTTCGAGATATTAAAGGCTTAAAATGATTATGATATGATTGTGTATTGTTTATATCTTGAATTTTAGTTTGATCAATTATAATTAGTAATTTGGAGTTACTTGTTATAGTTGGAAAATTGATGAATTAAAATGTACATTTAGTCTAGGGAAAATGTAAAGTGGTAAGACAAGTTGACACAAGAAAAATTAGGATGACTAAGCTTATAAAATGAGTGACATTTGGCATAGAAAATTAAGTGACTAATGGTAGTAGTGATTGAGTGACAAATGACCTAGGATATTGGTGACATTTGGCAGCCACATAAGAGGACATGTAGCTTATCTCCTTAGATGACATGTTTCCTTTTAAAGCAAGGACACCTTACATAAAAAGGCTTAAACAAATGCAGAGTCACTTATATTTCCTGAAGTTTTTGGCGCATGCTTTCTTTTCCTTTCCTCTCACCACTGAAACACCCACACTCTTACATCTCTGTGTTTTGCCTACGTTTGTGTTCAATTACCACACCAAAATTCATGCTTTTACCCCTTCATAAGGATAGTTATAGAACCATATCATTGTTGTACATACTGTTATCTTTTTATCTTTGCTGAAAACCCATTCTACTCCCACTTTGTAATTGGATGATCTTACATGTTTGTAAGGCAAAGTAGACTTGAGAATTGAGGAGGCAATTGAGCTAATCAAGTAAGTGAAATATTGATCTCTTGTGATATATGTTAATAGAACTTAATGATGACTGAATTGGAGATGGACTGATTGTGATATTGGAGTGAAATGAGTGTTGGAAAATGATGCATGAATGATAGTTTTTGTTCTATTTTTTCATGCATAAAAGACAATAATTTATGAGCTACCAAATGAATGATTTTGAGTTGGAATTAGAGATTAATTTGATGAGGAATTGAAATATAATTAAGGTATAATTAATGGACTGTTATGATGGTGTTTTGAATTTGGTATAAACGTGTTTAAATCTAGAAAATTAAGAGCAATTAGATAGTGCACTATTGGGGCACTCATCCCAAGATCATGCGAAGGTCCCCTACGATCGTGGCCAAAGCTTTGAAATGATAATTTCAGTTTTGTGCATTTGTTGAACCAAATGAGGATAAGTCACTCTATATTGGTGAGTTTGGACTTGATTAAGGATTGAAATGAACCTAGATCGTTGTTTGATTAATTGGTTAAGAGTTTGATTAGTTTAGGTTGTTAATTGATGTCATAACTTAAGGAATGGATTGTCTTGATATCAATGTATTTAAATCTGGAAATTTTAAGTTGCTAAAAGAATAAAGGTGTTCTTATAAATGCAAATATGATCCAAAGGATATGAGTAAGGTGTATTAAGTATGAATAAATGAGAATTAGGAAATTGTGTGAATGTATATTGCTAGAAAAGGTTGATGAATGTTTGACTGGTGAATTTAGAGTAATCAAACTTACTCAAGGTATAAACCTGAATGCAAAATGGTAATATACAAGCTATAATAATTGAATGGTCAAGATTTGTGAAGAAGAATACATATCCAGAAAGGTCAATTGAGCATGCATTGAACATGACACATATACATGTGCATGATTGTATATTCATATGATTAAACAAATTAGTGATTATGAACTATATGTGTATTGCATGACTATAAATGCACAAGTTGATCGCCAACGTCCAAACATTGCTAGATCATCAAGCCAATAACTTATCTGGAGCGTACTGTGAGTTAACCACCTAGATATTTCTCACTATAATTGATTTGTTTTTGATTAAATTTCAGTTATTAAATTGTTACTTGTATGATTGGTATAATTCTGAACATTGTTGGTCCGAGAAGATTGATACTCAGGATTATATATGGAAGTGCTTCAAATTGTATGTGTAATGTGGAATGTGAGATTAACTTAATGATAAATGCTGGACATGGATCCGAAGAATTTGATATTTGTCATAAGCACATTGAATGAAAAGTATTGAAAGCATAATATGTGAATTGATGCATCTCATTACATTGATGTGCATGATTTGATAAATGAGTTATGACCGGAGTGACCAACGTATGAAAAGAGCTTTAAGCTCATAATGATGAAAAAAGCCTCAGGCTCAGATAACAATGAGCACGGTATCCACAACAGATACAGGACAGTAAATGAGATGAGCCTGATATCCACAACAGATACGGGACAGTAAATTGAGTTGATAAGCACCCGGTCACAAAAAATAAAATAAGAAAGAAATCACATGTGCATTTGCATATAAAATTATACATGTATCAAATAAATGACTGTGATAAATTATTGAATTATTTTAAAATAATGATATGCAATGTTGGTATATAGTATTTGTTGAAATATGAAAAACAGTGATGTGGCATTCGATATTGGATGATGTGATATACTTGCTGAATTGGGTTATGTACTTGTTTTATATTCTGACTGGAGTGAGCATATCGATGATGGTTCACTCATTGAGTTCGCAAACTCATCAAAATTGCAAGGTTGATTTTTAGGTTCAAGCGAGTTCTAACTCTTATAGTGATAAAGTAGAAGTATAGTACTTGCGTTTTTGGGGACAAGAATGACTCAAAGGTCTGGTCAGCTGATAATGAAGAGTCTATTTAGAATATTTTGGATTAGCATCCCTTTTCATATGGTACATTTTGTAATTAAGGTTAAACTCTCAAATGTTATATAATGTATATACATAAATTATGAGTTGTAATGACACCGTGCTGTTTAGGAATGAAATGGGGAGTATTGATCATTTTGAAACTTTTTAATACGTGTGATGCTTTAAATAAGTTAATGTGAATGCTCTAACATGCCATTCTCGGAGGGTATGTTCTCGAATATCCTCTGGTATATTTAGGCATATGCTCTATGGGTGTGGTATGTTACAACACCCATGCCTAAACCCATGTTTAAAATTTTCTAAACATATGTACATTCTTTCAAAAACAGGTGGAGATGTTGGAATTGGCTGAGACACTGTTATTTTAACTGTGCTACCTGGGTTAGTCTGCCTAATCACTTTAGACCAAAGGTTTCCAAACTCCTCTTTAATGTTGACCACAACACTGTCTAAATTTTTTTCTTTGCTCTTATCACTATACTCATAGATACTTCAACACCAAAATAATCCTTAACATAAAATCTGATATCATCATTCTTAAAAAATGGCTCTCTTTCAAGCTTATCCATCAACAAGTCAGATAAGATGCTGGTATTCATCTTAGGATTTGTATAAATCCTACTACGGTCATGAGTGTCCCTAAATTTCTTAACTTGAAAAGACTGTAGCTTCTTATCAAATGCTGCATATATATACTAAGGGCAATTCTCTGTCCTACATTGACCTTGTACAAATTTGTGCTTATTTTCGATAAACATCATAGCCCTCTTTGTTTTGATGGACAACAAACTAACTGTATGCTTAAAGTGCAAATTATTAAGAAAAATCATCCCTAATTCAATGTAAGTCTCAACAGCATTTTCATCATAAATAGGGTATTTTCTTTTTTTCTCCTAGTGGCATCATTTACCATATCATCTATGTAACACCCCATTCCTATCAGACATTTGTGCCTGTACGTCTATCAGACATTTGGGACATATGCCCGGTGGAAACAATGCACTAGAGCAATCACATCACTTATCTTATGGCATCATAAATTAAAACATAAATATCACAACATCTAAAAACCCAATTCCTCATTTTCATTCATAAAACTGAATATACATTGTAGCATTACATACATAATCCTTATATACAATATCAAAGACCTATCAGAGTCTACGATTCTGTTTACAAAATATGTTACATGCTACATAAATGAGGAACTATACAAAACTTTATCTAAATCCTTCAGTCTCAGCTGACCGACCTTTAAGCCATTTCTTCTATCCAAAAGCAGCAAGCAGCACTAGATCTCTTTTAACTTGTCTTAGAAGCTAATTTTGCTCTCTCGTACCTGAAAAGTCAATATTACAATTTTGATGAATTTTGTGAACTCTGTGAGCTACCCATCATCGATGGCTCACTCATAATACATAACACATATAGTTCATGTTTCAAGTTCACAAACAACTCATGGCATCATATAATGCACATCTTTCACCAATTATCAAATAACATCACATATCACCTTAATCACTTATTCACCTTTACATTCATAACGGTTCATACAATTCAATTCAATCATTCATATAATGCATATTAAATTATATGTGCAATGTTTATAAGACTCACTTTCATTTATTACTTTATTGTGATCGAGTGCCTTTTTCATTATCCTATATCCATTATAGATATTGGGCTCATTAATAACTATCTCTTATTTATTCGGGATACATGGCTTATTATACATAGTGAGCCAGAGGCTCTTACCACATTCTGAGCTTTAAGCTCTTTTTCACTAGCGACTCTGGTCATAACTGCCTTTATGTTATCATGCATTCATGTAGTGAAATGCATCATATGTATTCAATCATTTACTTATGCTCAATTTTTCGCATTAACATTCACATTCACCATCCGACCTTGGTTCGACATTCAACATTTAACCTGAGTATCACATATTTTGACAAATTCACATACAATGAGCACTTCCAATATATTTTTCATACATCAAATGCCTCGGACATTCAATGTTTGGAATCAACACATTCACATCATATAATAATTCAATTCAGAATTTAAAAAAAACAATAAATTAAAGTGAGACCATCTAGGTTACTCACAGTTTGCTCCTAATAGCTCATTACCTCAATGTCCCAGCAATGTTTGGATGTTCTCGCTCTAATTGCTCTTCTATATCATACAATACATACACATTTGCATATTACTTATTTTCATAATAACATTAATACTCAATCATACACATATTTATATGTGTTATGTATAATGCATGCTCAATAACAATCCTATGTATATTTCCTTAATTCACATCTTATGATCATTCATACTTCATAACTCATATATGTCTAAATTAAACTTAGGTTTACAGTTCATTTGTACAAGATTATTCTAAATTCATCATTCTATCATTCACCAAGGTTATTTAAGCATTATAAGATCACAGAATATCCAATTTACCAATCACCTTTGCTTAATACACATCATTCACCTTCTTTGGATCACATTATCCTTCATAGGATCACTTTTATTCTCATAACATCTCAAAATTCCAGATTTGAACACTTGATATTTAACGATCCATTCTTATATTATAACCTCTATCATCACCCTTAACATATCACTCATTTAGTCACTTATTTCATCATCAAACTTAACTCTTTTCAAGCCTAGATGCATCATAGGAAAGCACCTAACCATTTGTTGTTTCAAACCACACATAAAAGAACCATATTTAATTTATTAACCATTCCCACAATCGTGGACAACTTCCAATGATCTTGGAATTTAATAACAGAAACTTTCTGCCTTCTTTAAGCAATCCCATGATCGTAGACCTATTCCCACGATCGTGGGATGCTTCCATCCGAAAAATCCCAAAATTTTTCTTCTATTTTCCAGCTCTTCCAACTCCTACAAACGTAAGATGGTCTTTCACTTAGGAGCAATATAATGAATTAAGACGTGATGTCCATTTTCTATAAGCCTCCACTTGGTCCTCTTATTTAACTAGTCCATTTATCTCTAATTTCTAATCCAATTGTCCCCCAAATTTTCTATGACATTTTTCATTAAATCCTAATATCACATATCAATTATTTCTATTGTCATTTATCACTTATTTCTACCACCACAAATCAATTGTCCTGCCACTTAGCATTTTTCGTAGTCTAGAATTATTCGTCATTTCCAAAATTTCCTAAATTTCATCAAAAATTCTAGATCAATATTTATACTCACCAAATCAATTTTCAAGACATATAATATCCACAATTCATGATATAATCACATTTATAAATCAATTAAGATCAACTATACCTGGTAAATGTCAAATGAGTGCATGTACAGTCATTGTAATGTGTGCAATTATCAAATTCACGTGTATGTATGCTATATGATGCATGAGCATGAAATGTATGTCCTAGTTTCTCAATATTATCTCTCATATATAGTATTCTAGGGTTTTAACCCTTAATATGGAGGAAAACAGGATGTTACAATAACAAAATTGCAAAAAAGATATGAGAAAATGAAGAAAACCTGGAGAAAGTTGTGAGAGAGAGGAAGAGGAGGAAGATAGGAGAAGAGAATTGGATAAATGTTGAAAACATAATGAAGTACATAACATCCCTTCCAAAAGTTAAATACTCTTACTGACCTTTCATCAAACAGTTAGTAGTCTTTCCTTCAAGAAGTATTGAAGATAGGAAAAAGATGTCAACCCATATACATCCAACACAAAAACACAATTGACGATCTTTTAAACACAAACACAAACAAAAACCTGTACAGCATAAGATGAACATAAAATCAACATAAAATCCAAAACGTAGTAGAAAAATAGCACACAACAGAAGGAGGGTTCTTGAAAATGGAAAAGAAGAATAGGACTAACAAAGGACACGACGTTTGTTAGATGGTGATGACCACAACATAGGAGACAATGACCATAGAGGAGATGACACTTCTTTGGAAACACGATAACTAACACGAAAACAAGGAGAGCTTTGTTTTGGTGTTAATAACCTAGTAAACAATGACTTCATTTGTTGTTATGCAAAGCGACATCGTTTTCGATTAATTTGGAAGAAATATACCATTAGGGAGCGATTCAAATAATCGTCACAAAATGGTGGTCGATTATCATTTGGCTTGATATTTGGTAATGAAAATATATAAAATATATAAATTTTAATAACAGTAGCAAATTTATATATAATAAATACATAATTATGATTAAATAAACTAATATATTATATACGATATGAGAAAATTTATCTATTATCTATGCATTCATAAATCATTATACTAGTTACAATTTTTATCTATAGATTCATATAACATTATATTAATTACCATATATAATTATATTTATTGCAATGTAATTAAAAAATTGCAATATAGTAAAAAGTGGAAGTGAATATTACATATTAATATCATACGCTTAAAAATATAAGGACGACATCATTCACAAATGGCTGCAATGTTTAAAAATTTATAGAAATGACATCATTTGTTTTGACAACAAATGACGTTGTTGGAGGGTTTTAACTTCAACGTTTTACGACCCACAAAAATGACGTAGTTTGTTTTAACAACAATTGATGTCATTTTGGTTAGAGTTTAATCCTTTCAGTTGAAGCCGCCTATTTCTTCTTCTCTTCGTTATTTCTGTCTTCTTTAATCAGTCGTTCATCTCCTTCCTTAATCATCGTTGTTTGTCTTCTTCAGCTATTCTTCCACCATCCATCATCTCTAGTTAATCATCTGTCGAGGTTAGTCATCCATGTTTTGCTGTCAGTTTTATTTTTTTTCTTTAGTTTTTTTTGTTAAATGCTTCTACTGTTTAATGTTTGAGTTATGTTTATGCAAATTTTTTATGTTTGAGTTATGGTTATGCGTATTGTTGATGTTTGATTTATATTTATGCGTATTATTGACGTTTGAGTTAAGTTAATGTGGATTATTGATGTTTGAGTTATCTTTATTTAGATTGTTGATGTTTGAGTTATGTTTATGTGTATTGTTGATGTTTGAGTCATGTTTATATGGATTATTGATGTTTAGGTTATGCTTATGTGGATTGTTGATATTTGACATATGTTTATGCGTATTATTAATGTTTTCCGTATGTTAATGTTGATTATTTATGTTTGAGTTATGTTTAGGCATATTGTTGATGTTTAAGTTATCGATATCTAATATAATGACACCTGGTAGCAATAAAGGGAAGAAGGTGGCAAGTATCAAGGTTTTTCCTCCCCTACAACAACCAGGTCAATCAAATCCTAGCCAACAACAACAACGGACTTCATGCACCTATGAACCCAGTCAGCAACAACCTCTATCCACCTCATCTAGTACAAAGGGATCTATAGGTTTGTTAATCTTTAAAATATATAATTGATTTATGCTCAAATATATATTTATATGTTTAATGCATATTTTTTAATCATTATTCATTTAATGTTAGGTTCCAATATCAATGTGAGAAAAGAGGTATATATATAAAATTAATGATTGTGAGTTGCAACAAATGAATATTGTAATGAACAACAAGTTGTTTGTAAATATTGATACCGCACAAGGTTGTCCTGTAGATAAGATTCAATCGGTTAAATTTTCTAGTGAGTTGGGTATAATTGCCGTAATTGAATTGCTTTGATTTAAGCATGCAAAGTGTTTAAGGAAGACAACTTGTTACAAAATGCTTTGGATAAAGTTTCGACAAATTTTCAATTTATTTAATTTTATGCAATGTTGTTTTACTTATTTAAAGATTAATTTCACTTTTAATTGTTGTTCATGGATGAAGCTCAATATTATCAATATCGACAACCTTAATGTTTCAAACTGTGTGACTTCACTATTGAAGCAAAGAAGTTAGGATTGTCATTATCGACTACTTCAACATTACAATTCTTTTCCTTCAGATGAGGAGGCAAGTAGACATGTTCTCGAATGAATGTCTCTCGAAAATTGGAGCAATATGTGTGATTATTGGGTCTTTGCCAACATTAAGGTTTGTTTTCTTTCTCATCAAATTTGCTTCCATTAATCTTGTTACATAATTTACTGACTATTTTTGTTCTTTATTAAAGAAAAGTGTGATAAAAAGTTTACAGAGGAAAAAAGTTAACTCTATATAACTAAGGCTCCAAATCATATTTTGAGCTACGAAATGAACATGTAGGTTCTTTGTTTACAAATTATAATTATATTAGTAAACGCAATATAATTTATTGTGTTTTGTATTTTTTTTCCATAAAACAGACTCAGAACTAACTACATGTAGAGCAGTGTGAAAGTATCACACTCTACAAACTAACACACTATAAGGAAGGTGAAGGCTGGATGTCAGAAGTAGCACAAAGTAATTATATAAGTATAAAAAATGTTTAAATTTTAAGTTTATTTATTTATGTGGTACTAACTAATTATATTTGAATTGAATTTTGATTTTGTTTTTTAAATTTTAGAATAAGATGCAAGAGTTGTTGCAAATATCACTGATGGAAATGAGCCAAATGTAGATGACATTTGCAACAAGGTGTTTGGAACACAATCCGGCTACATCAAAGGTCTTGTGTTTGGGCCAAAGCTAACTGCTTGATCCTTATCAAGACCACAATATGTTCAATGTCTTGAAGAGGACAACCAGTTGCTTCATGCTAAATTAGATCATAATTAAATAAAGTAGGCGAAGCTTGAACAGTTGGTCAAAAATTTACTTGGCCCGAATTATGTAAGTAATGAAGATAAAAACGAGTCTTAGTCATTAAACTAATTTTTTATTTTTATTTTGTATTTAAGTATTTTTGAAATTGTAATTAACATCTTGTAAATGATCATATTAAATGATCTTTTATTTTCTTTATACAATGCTTCTAAATTTCAATTAGTTTTATTTTATTTTTGCATAATAAATTAAAGAACAAAAGTTATAAATATTACATACAATAAAATCGATTAAAAATTTCACCAATAATACTAATCTACATGATTAATATTTATTTATAATGTATATTTAAAATTTCAAAAATGTCACCAATAAGTTTTGGCTACGCTTTCTTTTATGAGCTAAAACTTATTAGTTAAGTTTATGAAAACAAACCATAGCCAAAACCTATTAGCGACGATTTAGAAAAATGTCACGTATAATTTTTCACTATGAAAACTATTAATAACAAAACAAATTAGCGATAATTTGGTGAAAATGTCACGTATGGTTTTTTGCTACAAGGATTTGGTGACAACTTTATTGACAAATATAAGTCATCACGAATGACAATTAGTGACAATTTTGAGACATTTAGTGACAAGCTTTTTTATCACTAAAGGTCCTTTCTATAGTAGTGATGGTTCGTTACCCTTTGATTGGCTATTTCAAGCTGAGCAATGCTTTCAACTTTACTGTATTCCAGTATAGTGACGTTTATACATTATAGCCTTCCATATGCATAGTGAGGCCCTCAGTTGGTATAAATGGATGGTCCTTAATAATCAACCATCTACTTGGATTCCCTTCACTAAGGCCCTGGAGCTATGTTTTAGTCCTTTCACATTTGAGAACCACCAAGCAGCTTTGTTCGAGCTACACTAAATTATCAAATCAAATATGTCACTACTTATTAGTCCCAATTTGAGCAAATCTCATATAGGGCATAAATGTAAATCCCGAGAATTCTTGTTATTTATGTTGGATGATGACATTACCATGCATTTACCCTATGACCCTGGATTTGAATCTCTTCCTCCTACATACTCTATCCCTCTCTTCCCTACCATTGCTTTGTCTATTCTTACGTAATCCCCACCACCTGAACATTTTCAATTATCCAATTATGCTTTTTAGGTGCTCTTACACCACGTACCTTATGTCATATGGAACTATTTTTTGTTACTCATTTTTCAGTTTTAGTGGACTCAAGCTTCTCCCATAGTATTATGCAACCTCATATTACAAAATTTCTTCAATTGCCTATTTATTCCATTAAACCTTTTTCAGTAACAGTGAGAAATGAGTAATTTATGTCTTGCTCGAGTTTGTGTTTAGATATTTTTATTTTTTCACAAGACAACTATTGGCTTTTATTTGTCTCACATAGAAAGTGGGTGGGATGGGAAGCCTCAATTGGGGCTACATAAGGAGACCTCCCCTTGAGGTTCTCCTTACCCTAAATTTCTTCCCCTCCTTTGTGTATTAGTTCTTGGTATGAGTTTGTGAGATCTTCCCTTGTAATCTTTGTTTCCTATAGTGGAAAGTTTTCCATTCTTTCTCGTAGTTTTTTTCCATATTTGTTAAGGGTTTTTCTATATTAAATATTGTATATCTCTTTTATCTCAATTTCCTTTACTGGTATGCTTGCTTTATCCAGGTGGAATCCATCTCTTATTAATGGTATTAGAGCCCAAGTTTGCTTAAATATGCTCTGTGGTTGTATCATGGTCTGATCTTCCACATCAGAAATGAGTTTTTCTTTAATGTTTGTTGATTACGAAACAATTACTAGTTTTACGTTCAAAACCACAAGTATACGGGTTGTAACTTGTAGTAAAAAGTGGATATCAATCCCACAAGGATTGTGCTTAGGCACCACTAAATTCAGGTTTCTCTTTGTTTAAGAACTAATTTTAATAAATATAAATTGGAAAATTAAGCTAAATCAAACAACTAACAATGAACAAAAGATAAAGCAAAAGTGCGTAAACTTGGAATTCAAGATTTAACAATTAGAGATCACTTTTTCCCTATCTTATCTCCCTCCTACCTTGTTAATTAAATATTACCTCATCTAAGATGTCCTAATGTATTAACTACCCTCTCTCAAGTTGTAATTAATTGTCCCTAGCCAAATTAAATGGAGATGATTAAGCAATCTCTCAATCTACAAAGTCAGTCCACTAATTCAACTAGTTATGAAGTTATCGTATAGGTAATTAACTAATTAGCCAATATCTCTCTCTAACTAATCAATTAACATGATGAATATAGGTCTATAGAGTGTCAATACTCATTGTACAGCCTTACATAATTTACCAACTCAATTTCTCAATATATTACAAGGTATAAGCTCAACATTTATCAAAAGCATCATTCATTCAAATCAACAAAATAGGAGTTCAACAAGTAGTTCAAAAGTAATCTCTATAAATAACTCAGCCACTCATAATGTCATTAACATCCCCAATAACCAAACAATTCATAATAAAAATATTAGAAGAGAAAAATGAATAAGAACTAGATGAAGCAAACTTCTCCTCCCTTTTGCCCAAATCTGGAAAATCTAGAGTTGGTGTGCTCTTTGCCCATTTCGGAACGGAAATCTTGATTCTCTTCCTCTCTCTAGGCTCTAAATCTGTGTTTTTGCTCAAGGAGGTAAGTTCCCATGATGATCTCCTCGGCCGTAGGTATATGTGCCCTTATATAGTCATAAAAACCTAAAAATAAGTGAAATCTACTTGTCATTTCAAGCTAGGGATCCCACGATTGTGGGAATTTTGTTTCCCATCCAATCTTTCCTCGTGCACTAAAGTCTAATTATAAACTAAAGGAGGTAGCTTGAGGCAGTTTCCATTTTCTCATAAGAGAGTGGGAGTCAATTGGAACTCCTGATTATCATCAATTATTTGATTAGTTTATCCTCATCTGAGTGCTTTGAATATCAGGTTTTAAGCTCGATGGACAAAGCAAGTTTCTCCTATGATAAGCCTCGTACAAGTTCCCTAAATTCCATTTTTACAAAAAAAATTGTGATAGAAATAATGTTGACCAAATTTGATGTTACAAAGTTTTATAGGACAAAGTTCTTGTTGTGGAAATTGAAGATGAAGGTAGTATTAATAAAAAATAATTGCTTGGAGGCTACTAGCACTATACCGATAGGTTTCACAGATGATAATAAATGGAAATAAATAGATGCCTTAGCCGTGTCAAATTTACATCTTGGTATATTAGATGATATTTTTCAAGGTATAGAGGAAAAGAAAATAGCCAAAGAGATATAGGGTCATCTCACAAAGTTATATGAATCTATGTCTCTTCACAATAAAATTTTTCTAAAGAGGAAATTCTAAATACTCCAAATGTCTGAATCTACTTCGATAGTGGAGCATATTTATACTTTGACCTCTCTATACTCTCAACTTTCAAAGTTGTAACAAATGTAAATCTAACTAAAAGTATGGAGATTCTACTTTAAAGTCTTTCAGATTCATATAACCAACTCATCATCAATTTAACCAGTAACATACTCACGGATACTTTGGTATTTGATGTCACTGCTTTGGTTCTTGAAGAAGAAACTAGACGCATCAACAAGGAAGAAAGGCTGGCAAGTTTGGATTAAGTAGAAGCCTTATCGATGACGAGAGGATAGTCAATAAAGCATGATTCCACTAGGAGTCATAAATAAGGAAGGTAGAAATCCTGGAGTAAGAAAAATCTCAAACGTTAAAACTATAGCAAGAGAGGACACTTTAGAAGTGAAAGAAGATTCAGGAAGGGTGGATAGAAGGCTTCTGCAGCATCAACTTCTCAAGGATATGTTGCCAATGAAGAAATCGTATATAGTGAAGTAGCAGTGATGTTCAAGGACATATTAGGGCTCGCTAATGCTTAAATAATGGATTCAAGAGCAACATGGCATATAACTCCTGTAGAGATCGGTTTCACACTTATAAACTGATCTCTGCAGGATTTATGTATATGGAAAATGATCATGGCTTAGAAATTGTTGGGATTGGAACCATCAAGTTGAATATATATGGTGGTACAATTCACATTATACAAAATGTGCAACATATGAAGGGCTTGAAGAAGAATTAATTATCTTCAGGGACATTGGATGAAACTGGGTGCAAGACCTGCATTCAAAATAAAGTTATAAAGTTTATCAAAGTAGCACATGTAGTAATGAAGCTGGAAATGATAGTTGTAAACTTATACAAGCTTATCGGAGAGGTGCATTTGGAAGAAAATACATCGGTTGCATCAGTTAGTTCTGTAGAAATGCAACAAAGTTGAGGCACTATAAACTTGGCCATGTGTCAGAACAAGGATTGAAGATTTTTATTGAGCAGAAACCAGTCCTTAGTCTCACGAATGTATCATTACTCTTCTATGAACACTGTGTAACAAGTAAGCAACATAATTGAAATTTAATGATAATTAACTTACAACAAATATATTTTTTGAATCGATAAAACCTTTTAGACACTACAAGAAAATAGTAAATTACATACAGAACTTATCGACGGAAAAAGGCAATATACCGTCGGTAAATTTATTTACCGACTGAATAAACCGACGGAAGAAAACGTCGGTGATTCGGCCGTAGCTAAATTCACCGACGAACAATCTTTTACCGTCGGTA
>JAOTAY010004407.1:0-15578 GCA_025629805.1 Erythroxylum baracoense
GCGACAATTTAATACGGTGAAAACTCAAATACCGATGGAACAATAATTCCGTCGGTAATCTAGGTTTCCCTGCTAATAGTTACCGACAGACACACAACATTCCGTCAGTAAAAGAGTGGCAATTTAACCCGATGGAAACTCAAATACCGACGGAATAATAATTCCGTCGGTAATCTAGGTATCCCTGGAAACAGTTACCGACGGACACAAAACATTCCGTCGATATACTAGAGTTATCTCAACGAATCGTGGACGAAGATGCTGACAGTTACCGACAGAAACTTTATTTCGTCGGTGATTAACGCTTATAATCTTGTCTTCATCGAAACGACGATATTTGTTAATAATTTACCGACGGAATGTTGTTATCCGTCGGTAAATAAGCTACCAGATATTGTGATGAAATAAAGTTCCATCGGTAAATGAAAGCTTAATACCGATGGTAAGTTAACCGTCGGTAAAGCAGCGAAGCAATTAAATTGCGGGAACAGTTCCCATTTTTTTACCAACACCGTGAGTTTTGGCGTTGCTATATGCCGTTAGAGATTTTGCACAAAAGTTTTCCCTACAGTATTACCGACGGATGTATTGTCCATCACTAAATCACCGTATTTTTTGAAGGAATATTTACCTTCCGTCGGGAAGTAGCGATGGAATGATTTCTGTCAAAATATTCCGACACTATTATGTGATTTTCTTGTAGTGTGAGCAAAATTAGGACCAAATACATTTAAATGGGATCCTAGCCTACTTGAAGGATTATATTAATATTTTTGAATAATAGTGAGGGTTATTATTTCAAATAAAATAGTGAGAGTAACCAAATATACTATTAAAGTCCTAATCTCATTTGCTAGTCATGATATATAATTAATTACTTGTTTTCTTACATTTATATTAAGTTCTAAGTGAAATTTACCTTTTTTTAGTATAATTGATACTTAGTGAACCAAATTTCTTGGAAATAGTTCATGTTCAAGAAGAGTTCTCAAAGTTAAATAAGAAAATTTATATGTCCATTGTGCAATTTTGCTATAATTCCTATTAAGGATTCGATGACAAAGATTTAGAGGTATGTCAAAATAATATAAATGACAAAATGTAATGAAATTTTGAATTGACTAATGTCTTATAAACTTTGATGACAACATGTAAGATATATGTAAATACCATGATAGTAAGATGCAAGAGGTAGCATAGAGTGGAGTTAAAGGTGTAGTACCTTATTGTAATTATTTTGTTTAATTTGGCTTCTAAAAGCATAAACATGATATTAATTAAAGGCATTTGTTATAATATGATAATAGCTTTCATTAAAAAAATGATTGTATAACTTTTCTTGCTTATATGAGATATGATAGAAATCATATCTATTTCTAGTTCAAGCTTATGAGTATTTGATATTGAATTTAAATTCGAAATTACTATAATGTTTAAAGCATAACAAGAAACAGACTGTTACATAAAAGTAGTTAATTTAATTTTAAAAAAAATAGTTTGCATATATTAGATCAAAGGAGATTTATGTTTAACATAAATGGCAAGAATAAAAAGCTGGATAACCAAGACTATCTTTTTATACCATGATTGGTTAAATCAACATAATAAGAATCATAAAGTTATATACAAGGATATATTTATCCTTTTGATTATGAATAATATGAAACTTGTGAAATTTGTCAAGTTGAAAAATAGCCAAATCAACCCTTGGTGAAAGGATGATGATGGTATTGAATTGTTAAATTTATATGTGATGTATTGGATGAAAAATTATGAGATATCCAAAAGGTTAGATATAGTCCTATAGACCTATTAAACAAATTGTTTGTTTCATTGTATACTTACAAGAGAATGGTTTTCAAAATAAATAGTGGGAATAAGATGAAATTTGAAAAAAGTTCAAATCTTGTAACAATACATCCAATTGGAACTATTGCCTTTGTTGATAGATTTGATGTATAGTTAAAAGGCTACCAAACATTAAAAGATTCAATTTATAATGAATTCAAAGAGTTTGTTTTAGGAATGATTGTTAATTTATCATGTCTACAAGAAGGTTATTGGGAGTACAATTGTCCTCTTCAGTGGGAGTATATAGAGACATATTGCTTATAAAGAACAATAATTCTAAATTTTAAATTATTGAAAATATAATTGTCTAAGAACAACTCTTATTGTATATAAAAGGTAACAACTTAATTCTAAGAATTAGATCTATAGAGATAGATTGGAAGTTGTTCACCTATTCTAAGTCTAAGTATATAGATAGCGTACTAAAGATGTTTAGTATTTGTGCTATCAAATACTTGTGAAGTATTAAAGATATCCATTATTCTTTGCATGAGTTACTTTTTAAATTCAAGGAATAAGGATATTTACTTTAGAAGTAAATACTAATTATGGTTTATTTCACTTAGAATAATATCATTTTAAGATTGTAATGTAGCAATGGTTTCCAATTAAGCTATAATACATTTTTCATTCAGTGAAAATGATTAATTGTATCAATAAGTTATTTAATGAAATTAATATAGTTCTTTGCATTGTTCAAGATAGTAATGTACTATGGAATATGATATATACTGAATTGATTGTACATTTATTCCATAACACTTAGTGATTAAGGCTATGAAGTGATTAATGGTATGAAATGTTTAAGAAACTCATTTTAGTTCATATTTGGTTTTAGGTACAATTTGGAAGCATAAAAGCTAAAATGAGTTAAAAGCACATTCTTTGAGCCATCCTCATGATGTTCACACTCAATTGTCCTTATAGAACAAGAAGGAGATGGATTGCGGTGAAGATGGGATAAGAAAATTCAAGGAAATGAAGCTTTCAAGATGCTTTGGAAGATACACGGTCGTGTCTCTATTCACGTGGCCGTGTATACATTCGGAACATATTGTTTTGACTTACATGGTTAGATACACAGTCGTGTACCCAACCATGTATAGTTACAATTTGGGAGATTTCTTGTCATACACAGTTTGATACACGACCATATATCAAACCATGTATTTTCCCAAAACGTTAACTTTTAATATAAGATGACATTTGAGCAGTTAACCCTTGATTCTTTGGCACCAATGGAGAGCTAAGGCTCCCTCTTCTAGTTTATAGGAGATATCGAAGCCGAAGATACATTTTGGGCATCTCTCTATTATGTATTGTGTTCTTTCTCTCTTAGGGATTGTTTATGTTATCTTATGTTTATTGAATTGAGTGATGTGTAAGAATGATCTTAATACTCTATTAAATTGTTTTTTAATGTAAACCCATTGCTAAAAGCTTAAATACAATACATAATCATTGTGTTTGGATTCATTTGTGGCAACTAAAGGTTTTGAATCATTAGGGATAATAACTTAGAAAATGACTAGAGCTTGTGTCGGTGTTGTCTAAATTAGTTTATTTTCCTAGTTCTTAATGCGACTATCCTATTAAATCTAGAGAGCTTATTCTAAGTTGTTTGATAGCTAGGTTCAATTAAAGAGCTTGTTTTAATTGAACACGACTTAAGGGAAATTCGAGGTTAACAGAGCTTGTTAACCTACGATCAATAGTTACTAGAAGAAGTATGAGAATAATAAGATATTAAAGTATGCTCATTCGTGTGTAGGCCGGGATTGAACTAAAAACCATATTTTGAAACCCATCCATCAATTTTATCATTTTTCATTTCTTGCTTTAATTTGTTTTCGTTAGTTTAATTTCATTTTATTTTCTTTACCACTTTCAACCGAACCCCCCCCCCCCCAAAATATCCTAAACATCGATTTTTTTCATTACAAAGGCTTTACACACACCCTTTATGGGATCGACCTAGACTTATCACTAGCTATAATTTTAAGTTTAGTTATTTTGTGTAGTGTTACGACGCGTTACCAAATTTGGCACCATTGCTGGGGAATGTGGTTCTTTTGTTTTAGTTCCTGATTTTAATTGGTGTTTTGTATATATTTGTTTCTAATTGCTTTTTACAAATTTTTCTTGAGCTTTTCATGTTTGTTTGTTTTTGTGTATAAAAAAGAAATAGTGAAGGGAAATGTCACTACTGGATATTATCAATGTTATTGGTGGAAATTTTCCCCATAGCCTATATTTCTAATCTTATAACCAAGCTTGGAGCAATCATACAAATTTTAGTTATGGAGGGGATAACCAGCAAAACTACTTCCTTGATAGACTACAAGATGTATAATAATTACCAAATAGACTAAAATCCTCCTATTCTAACTCAAGTACATCTTTGGAAGACTTAGTTATGTCTCTTACTACTAATACTATGCAATTCCAGCAGGAGGTGATACAATTTTAGCAAGATTTAACGTCAAGAATCCAAAACTTAGTAAACCAGATGAGTCAGTTGACGATAGCTATCAACAACCTAGAATCGCAAAATGGAGAGACACAACCGTCTCAACCTAAGGTGAATCTAAGGAATTCTTAACATAGTAACCTTAAGAAGTGAAAAGGAGCTTGAGAATATTGAGAAGAATTTTTAAAGCATTGCCAGTGTGGAAGAAGTGGAGAAGGAGCTTGAGGGAGACAAGGATATATCATTTAGCCCGAAGGTGAGTACTAAGTCCCTAATTGTTGTTAGGACTAACCCTTCACCTTTACTTAGTAGATTGGAGAAATTAAATGAGGAGGAAAAGGGTAAAGAGACATTGGAGATTTTTCAAGAGTTCGGGGACTCAATAGAGATTAAGAGTATGGGGATAGGGAAGACACTGAATATGAATGATAATCAACTTAAGCCCTATCCTGAAGAACCTCAAGTGGAGCAAGCGCAAGCTGTGGCACCTAAACATCATAACTTTGCCACATGATGAGGAAAACAAGGAGTTGAGCAAGCTATAATAAACAATGGTGCTTCTTAGGAGGCAACCTTAGGGAAGTTTATTTCTTTTCCTTTACATTTTTGCATTTGTTAGGATATGCATATGTGATTTTAATATTTTTTTTGTTTCTTACGTGTTTTTAAGTGTTAAAACAAAAAGTGATAGAATCTAACAAACAAAAAAGCATTTTCTCTTTCTCTATTGCTTCTAAGACTATATAGTCATAATTAGAGAGTGAATTGACTAGAAAAATTTATGGAAACCTGAGCATATGCTTTTATGCTTGTGATTAGTCAATATACATTATCTTTAAATGAGTAGTGACTAGTGGTAGGCATAAGCCCGTGAGATTTTGAGCCTTTATAGACTAACACGTCTATATCAATCTCAATATCTTTTGTTTATATATAACCTTCAAGACATGTACATCCTAATTTTGCTTTGATTTTCTATTCAAGATCACATTTTTATCATATGCATTAACATGAAAATGACGTAGGCATTTTTTGTTTTATAAGCTATACTAGCCAAATACCCTACTCATTGATATGAATGTTCCCTTGTTAAGCCCCCTTTGAGCTTTATTTGCCTTTTCTTTTTATGTTAACCACATTACATGTTTTTAACCTAACTAAATGTCCTACACAAGCCCTAAAGCTAGTGAAGCATTTGTTAATTGTTGATGATTGTGGATGCACAAAAGTATAAGAGCAAGGGTGTGTATATATATGGGGTGGTTATTATTTTTGGAATGTCATTTTGTCTCTTATCAATGAATTCCAATTGTTGATGTAGCTTCTTTGATTTTTTATTGAAAAAAAGAAAAATATGTTTAAACGAAATTATCAATGAGGAAATGCATTTGTTTTGCAAAGTTATGTATAATTAGTCTTTCCTCCTAACGTTTAGAAAGGGTTATTTGATTACGATGTGAATGAGGGAGATGTAGTGATTATTTATGATAAACTTTTGTGAGTGATTTATACTTCATGTAGTTCATGGTATGAAGGCTTGATTTTGAGCTATGAAACATAGTTTTTGCATTCATCATAGCTAATGTACATAGTTTTGAGTGAATGTTAGTTTTTGCGCTTGATGTTATATTGAGTGTTTTTCTTACTTCATAGCTTTGATTTTTTTTGTACCGCATTATCCAAATACATCTCACTTTAACTTTACCCATATTACAACCTTAAAAAGACCTATTGATTCGTGGATATACATGTGAATCCTAGTGGTGGAGAAATGAAATGATATACAAAGTCGTGGAATGTCATGATCATGAATGGTGTATGAGTGTATCTATGGATCTATCTTATTTAAACACATTTTGTCCAAGTGTACCACTAGATTGCTTAGTTTCTAAAGGTGATGATTGTTGATTAATCATGATTAGAGGAATTTAATGTTGAATTATTGCTATGGTTTTGAAAGTTATTCATCTTTTCTTATGATTATCTATTCTTAGGAAATATTGAAAATGTGAAAGTGTTTTGGTTTGTGACTTTGATTTTGTTGTTTTACCTAAGAACAATCAAAAGCTAAGTGTGGGAAAAAGTGATATAGGCTTAATTAATTGTACATTTATTCCATAAAACTTAGTGATTAATACTATAAAATGTTTAAAAAACTCATTTTAGTTCATATTTGGTTTTAGGTACAATTTGGAAGCATAAGAGCTAAAGTGAGTTAAAAGCACATTCTTTGAGCCATCCTCTTGATGTTCACACTCAATTGTCATTGTTGAACAAGAAGGAGATGGATTGCAGTGAAGATGGGATAAGAAAGTCTAAGGAAATAAAGCTTTCAAGATGATTTAGAAGATACACGGTTGTGTCTCTACTCACGCGGCCATTTATACATTCGAAATATATTGCTTTGACTTACACGGTTGGATACACAGGTTTGACCTACATGGTTGGATATGTGATTGTTTACCAACCATGTATAGTCATAATTTGGGAGATTTCTTGTCAAACATGGTTTGATACATGACCACCATGTATCAAACAATGTATAAGAAAAATCTCCCAAATTGTGACTATACACGAATGGTCATGTATCAAACCATGTATCTCCCCAGAACCCTAACTTTGACTATAAAATAACATTTAAGTGACCAAAGAAGGATGACTTGGTGGGTAAAACCCCTAATTCTTTGGCACCCATAGAGAGCTAAGGCTCTCTTTTCCTATTTATAGGGGATATCGAAACCGAAGATACGTTTTAGGCATCTCTCTATTGTGTATTGTGTTCTTTCACTCTTAGGAATTGTTTGTGTTATCCTATGTTTATTGAATTGGGTATTGTGTAATAATGACCTTAATGCTCTATTAAATTATTTTTTAATGTAAACTTATTGCTAGAATCTTAAATACAATACTTAATAGTTGTTTTTGGATTCATTTATGGCAACGAATGGTTTTGAATCATTAGGGATAATATAAACTAGGTTAAATGACTCAAGCTTGTGTCATTATTTCCTAAATTAGTCTATTTTCCTTGTTCATAATGCAGTTGTCCCATTAAATCTAGAGAGCTTATTCAAGGTTGTTCGATAGCCAGGTTCAATTAAAGAGCTTATTATAATTAAACACGACTTAAGGAAAAACTAGGGTTAATAGAGCTTATTATTAACCTACGATTAATAGTTACTAGGAGAGGTATAAGAATAATAAGACATTGAAGTATGCTTATTTGTGTATAGACTGAGATTAAACTAAGAATCGGATTATGAATTCCATTCGTTAATTTTATCATTTTTCACTTCTTGCTTTAATTTGTTTTGGTTAGTTTAACACTTTATTTTCTTTACCACTTTCAACTGAACCCCCTGCCCTATCAATATCACATCAATTCTTTTCATTACAAAAGCATTACATGCACTCTCTGTGGGATTGACCTAGACTTATCACTAGTTATAATTGTAAGTTTAGTTATTTTATATAATGCTAGGATGCACTACTAGAATATTAGAGCAATTGTTAATATAAAAGGAGCTAAGGTCTCGTTAAATATCCAAGGATGTATTTAGGCAAGTGTTCTTAATTATGATGATAATTATGATGAAAGTTATAAGAGTTAAGCAAGTGCTCACTATAGAGAATCTTCTAGAACTCTCTCATTAGGCCACTACCCCAGAATTAACATGATCTTCATATGGTGATATGGTATATGACACTTAAATGATTAGCTTAGTGTAAGTGGGAGATTGTTAGATTATACCTTACAGCCAACTGATTGGTTGTAGTTTAGTGACAAAATAATTTAAAGACATTCTTTTATCTTATACATATTTAGATCTCTATGATAAAGTCCATAGGATAATTATATGTTTCAAATGAAATTATAATGAGATTATAATTATGAGATCTATATTGCATTTATGTATTATTCCTAAATTTTTCCTAGCCATTGTTCTATTAATACTGAGCATTAATAGAACATAAAAGGACTAGCACACGTTGTGCCTTTCTTTATGAAGGAAGTGGTCGATCTGACAGACTAAAGTATAGAAATACTTAAACAAATGTGTGGGTACGTATTAGAGAACAAGTTCATTAAACTAACCCAATATGAGAAATCCATTTGGAATATTAACGATATGTCTATAGAAATTTTTATTTTGATGACTGTATAAGTGATCCTTTGACTTTAGGTCTCTAAAGTTATGTTATATAGGGATTGCTATGTTCTAATATTACTTATGGCCTATTCTAATCATAGGTCATTCAGTCGGTAGTCATTGGATGTAGAAGGAACTATACAGAGGTAGTTGAGTTGTCAAGATATGATTCATCACCCTAAAGTAATAAGGGAGAATGTTCTATTGTTCTTGATTTGAGAAATCCTTGGCCAAGGTAGAATAACGATTTGTAAATAGTTTACAAATGTCATTAATTAAAGTAATCGCTAATAGCGGATAACTAATATGATTGGACTCAAAATAAAGTAAACATTAATTTGATGTTCTATGTCTAATTGGAGCATTGTATGATGAAATGATTGTATTATATGGAAAAATTAAGCACAGAAAGTTTAGTCAAAACCACTTTGACATTCCTACGTATTTAAGTTGTCATGATGTGTTGCTAGACCCTAATCTTGATATATGCTTATAAATTGTTTGATTGGAGAATTAAAGATAAATTAAAAGGAGTTTCAATTTATTTAATTTTAATTCTGAATTTGAATTATAATTTATAGTTGTTGCCAACTGATAAGTGTAAATTGCATTGTGTTTTAGGGCATAGTTTTATATTTATTTAGCCGTTAGTTCGATCATTTAGTATGTGATTAGGTTAAAATTATGTTAGTTTGTTAATTATTTATGTTTTAAGTGTTTTAAGGGTTAGTACGAGCTTTTGAGCTTAAAGATTATGTTTTTGAGATACCTTGATGTGTTTGCTAGTATTTCAGGGTCAATATTGAAGAACATAAGAGTTTTTGAGATATTCGAGCCGAAACAATGGCCTACAATAGTGATTTACCTAGCCACGATCGTGACAGAAGTTCCAGGAATGATGCCTACATGTCACGATCGCGACAGAAGGCTCAGACCACGATCATGACCTGCGTCAGGCAGACGTACAAACAATTATGAATTTCACATTTCGAGGCAATTTTTAGACCTTTCAAACCCTAGAAAAGCCCTAGGGTTACCCAAAACATAAAAGAATATTTAAAGAACAACAAGAGACGAAAGAAAGGAGCTTTTCTTGCAGCCACTTTTGGAAACCCTAAGAGAAAAAGAGGAAGAGAAAGAGAGGAAGAAAAGGAAGAAAGAGGAAGAAGAAGCAGTCTTGATGTGCTTCCCGGATCAAGAGGTTTCCTGACAATGCTGCCTTCCTAGATTGTCCATTCCAAGTTTCTATTTCCTTTCGTTTCAATTTTATTAATGTATAAAGTTGGGATGGATTGTATGATGATATATGGTAGAATGTTGATGATGGTCTAACTCTTCTTCGAGATTTTATTTTGATTTAATTATAATTTAATCAATTGTGTTTATTGGATGAATGTCATAATTTGAGTGGGTTCTTGCATAATTTGGTAATAAACTGAGAGGGTGAACTGAATGAAAAACGATTAAGTCAGTTTAATGAGAGTTAGGCAATTTAATAGAAATCGTGACAAATCATATTGATAATTGTATGAAGAGAGATACCATATGTGTTCTGATAGTTTATTAGAGTGCTTCAGACCTAGCTAGGGTTTTGGATAATTTGCTAATTGAGAAATTACAAAATTCATAATCCAATTAGGGTTTAATGGTTATAATTCGAGAGAGAGTAATCAGCACTAGGATCATCTAGAACCAACACCCCATTAACACATAATTAGCTAGGTTAGCATTAATGATAGGTAAAATCCCCTTTCTTATAACTTAGTAAATTCTTTGGTTAATTTCCATTGTGCGTGCTTATTGCTTAATTGTTAATTCCTCTGTGTTTAACTTTCAATTTAATTGGTTGAATTCAATTCTCATATTTACTTTCTGTTGCATTGTTTATTTTTAGTTTCATATCCTTTTAACCTTAGATTTTTAGGATTAGATTAGTCCCCGTCCTCGTGAGATTGACACCTCTTATACTATAATCCTGACACGTGCGCTTGCAGTATTTGGGGGCCTATAAATTTTAAAGCTCGAACGACTTGATCACCAATATATTTGGGAACCTAATGGGTCTCACATAAAGAACGAGTTGAAGAAAGCAAAGATATTTTAATCAAGTTGGATTTGACTGTAAAGTTTGAGAAATTTTATGATTAAATATAAGATATTTAATAAATAAGGATCAAAATGAGATATTGGATCTTATTTAGGCATAAATGTACTTAATTAGATTATTTATAGTCATAATTAAAGTTTAATTGAAATTATAATTTAATTTAAACTAAATTACTAAAATGTCCAAAACTTATTATAAATAGGATTAAGCTCTAATGGAGCTAACACTTCTTGCTTAATCTTTTCTGTAAGAGTTATAGAGTTCTCTCAACTTGTTCTGATGATATCATTAAAGGTCGAACACTTATGCGGCTATGGTGGTTAACATGGATCGATTTTAGAAATGATTCGAGGATACGACAAGAATATGATCAAGCTTTAAAATAAGATACGAATTAAGATTCATGCTTTATTATGATTTATGCATTAATCATTTTATAGAATTAAAATGATCTTGGTTTTTAGGAAATCAAAATACAAAAAAAAGTTTCATAATTATTACATTGCAGCAGGATCAGATCCTTTCCTAACTTCCCAATAGTGGAATTAGAGAAGACTTTAATTTTTTGATTTGGTTAAATTGCTTGATTGTTATTGATTAATTTTGGAATTAAAATTTCAGTTGTTTCATGATTAAATATTCTTGCAATATAAAAATTTTAGATTGAATATTTTAAAACCTGTTTTGGTCGGGATTGGTTCCTATCCCAATTTTCCACCAGTCTAAATTATAAGAAAAAATCATTTATGTAGATTGCACTTATTAATTTTATAACTCATATCCATTATTTTTAACATGGATTCACTAATTTAGATTAATTTTATCAAGTTAAAATATAAAATTATATTATAAGAGTTTATAAATTGAAAGTATGAAACTGAAAAAAACCACATTAAATAAGGATATAAAGCAAAATAAACATATAACATAAATAAACTTAAATTTGAGAGAAAATTTTGTGCAAATCCATTTAAAAATAAAAGTCTATTTCATTGAAATAAAAATATTTTATTTTATCTTTTCTAAAATGAGGGTAAAATATATTTGTTAAATTCACTTGTATACATTATTATGTTGGTTTATGTCCTACAATTAATCAAATGGTTATATATATGTGATATAATTAATTAAAGTCATTACTTATTTTATGCATTTTTAATTAACTAAAATATAAATAAAATCAATAGAATGAATAGACTTTATAAATGAAATTACTATCATAACTACGAGATTCATACTATATTTAAATATCATCTTTAAATTATTTGTAATTGTTACTCCATTAGGAGTCTTGTTTCTTCCTTATAAAAAAAGTATCAATCTTATTGACTAAAGTATAGAGATAATTAATAAATATGTAGGTACTTGTAAGGGAATTGTTTTTTGAAAAATAAGAGAACATATTTATTCGATTGACTTGCCATGAGAATTCCATATCGAATATTACTTGTGTTTATATAAACACTCACTATGCTTATTGTATAAGTAATAATTTAACTTAAATATTTTCAAAGTATTTCATGTAGGAATTACTATGTTTTAATAGTACTTATGACTTATTTTGATAAGTGATAATCATTAGAAATGACACGAACTATATTAAGATAATTTTGTGGTCAACATAGGATTTGTCATTTAAGAGTAAATAGGAAGAATTTTCTAATATTTTTACTTGTATTAATTTGCGAAATCTTTTATCAGTGTGGAATGACATTTCAAAAATAGTTTTTGATTGTCATTAAAAGAATCAGTTACTATTGTTAGAGAATTAATATAATTGGACTTTAAACATAGTAGGTATTAATTTCATACTCTAACATGGAATTATTTGATATAATGATTGAACTATAATAAAAATTATGTACAAAAATTGTTAGTCAAAATTACTTTGATATTCTTAATATTTAAGTAGCAAAGATATGTCACTAGATGTTAATCATGATCGATAATTATAAATAGTTTAATTAGCAAATTTAAGATAAACTAAATAATTTTAATTTATCTAATCTTAAATACACTTTATAGTTATATCTATTACTGATGTCTTTAGGGATATAATGAGTTATATATAGAGAACGATTATAGAGATAAAAGGTAATTTAATTAAGACATGCATTGTAAAATATAGAAAATTTTAAGATCAAATATATAGTATTTAATAAATAGGAACTAATATTAGATATTATATATTATTTAGACCTAATTAGTATTCAATTAGAATTAAATTAAATTAAATTACTAAAAAACTCTATTGTAAGTAGGTGTTGTTTTAAAAGAATTTATCATTTCTTATTTATTTCTCACTATATCTCTTTTCAAAATTATTTCAATCTTTTTGTATGAATATTGTTTGAGCCATCTTTTATCTATAAGTTGATTTTGAGTTTGATTATTATTTGTGATAATTATATGATTGATTTCACAAATGTTCCAAATCCTAAGTATAAATGTAAGCCAATTCAACATATATTTGACAATAATATACATTATAATAGCAAATAATCTAAATGCGAAAGAAATCGATGTACCTCCTGTCATTGATGTTTTTATTTTAAAAGTCTGTGTTTTTGGAATTCTTTTAAACTCTCAGTTTCCCAATCAATGGTGTATATTTTTATAAGAGAAGAAGGAGCCTAAGGATCCCAAAAATCTTCAAGAAAAAAATTATCAATGTGCTCCCATCAAACACATTAACAGTTACCAAAAAAATAGGACATTCTTATCCTTTATTTACATATCAGTGAACCATATATGGGTATTAAACCAGAATATGGAAAATATCTCATATTCTCCTGCTTGGTCTATATGTTTAAATTGATATCAAATCCTAATCCGATCCAAATATAATATATGAACAATGGCTATAGGTCCTTTAGTAGTAGTATTATCTTTCATGTATTATAATGTATTATATTTATGTATCAACCAGAATATGGTAACATTACTTAATCAATAAACCCTATGTTTATTCTAGGTCCAAAATAATCAATTTTCTCAAAATTCAATAATGTGCACCATAATATTAGAAATTATTATACCAGTTTCACAAGAGAAACGTTGTCCATACAATGAGAACTATATAATGGAACCCAATCCTATTTTAACAACATGATCCTTGAACTTCATTGGTGGCATGCCTTTTATTAAAGGAGTAGCTATCATCAATTTAGTGCAAATGTGTTCAATGACCACTTTCTTTTACTTATCACGTTCCCTTATAGATAAAACTTAATGTCAATATGTTTACTTCAACTACCACTTTTGTTGTTTTTAGTCAGAAAAATAATAGCTAAATTGCACAATATTCTCAACGGCCTAGAAATGAAATCTACGAGTTTAAGCCCATATATAAAACTCTTTAGCCATGTACCATGTGATATATAGCCTCTAAACAAGAAATAAACTCAACCTCCATGGTGTAAATAGCAATCAAAGACTACTTGGCACTCCTCTAAGATATGAATCCATGGGCAAACATGAAGATATAACCTCAATACTTTCTTTGTAGCTCTCCAGTGATCTAATCCCGGGTCAGTTAAATATTTGCTTAACATTCTAATAACAAATGCAATATCAGGTCTTGTACAAACCTAAACATACATTAAGCCTCCAATTGCAGGAGCATATGGAATGTCTTTCATTTGCGCCCTTTCAAAATCAATTTTTTGGGCATTGGATCAAATTGAAAATATCACCTTTCAAAATGGGAGCTACACTTGGTGAAAAATCTTTCATCCGAAATCTCTCTAAAACTTTATTAATATATGTTTATTTTGACAAAGCCAAAATAACACGAAATTTGTCTCAATAAATCTTAATGCCAATGATATAAGGTGCATCAACAATATTTTTCATTTCAAAATTCTTAGAGAGAATTTTTTTTCACTTAGTGTAACAAAACCTTATCATTGGTTGCAAGTAATATGTCGTCCACATATAACACAAGAAAAAAATTTCACTCCCACTAACCTTCTGGTAATATATTAATCCATGATATTTTCTTCAAAACCAAATGATGAGATAAAATCATGGAATTTCAAATACCACTGGTGGGATGGTTGCTTAAATCCATATATGGATATTTTAAGTTTATAAACTGAATGCTCAACATTACTAAAGGAGAATCCTTCTAGTTGTTTCATATAAACTTCTTTCACTAGGTCACCATTTAAGAAAGTCATTTTCACATCCATGTCAAATTGATCAATCAATGCCAAAATTATACAAAGTGAAACTTTTTTAGTCACACAAAAAATATATTTGTGTAATTGATTCATTCTTTTTAAGTGAATCCTTTAGCAACGAGTCTTGCCTTGTTTTATCAATGTTGCATACTGAGTCTTTCTTTATTTTAAATACCCATTTGCAGCCCATGTGTTTTGTTCATTTAGGTAAATCAAAAAGATCCCAAACATCGTTATTCTTTATGGAATCCATTTCTTCCTTAGTGGAATTTTATAGCTTGTGAAAAGGTTTTAGTATCAATCTCAACTCCTATATTGTATTCAGATTCTTATAGATATACAACATAATCACTATTAATAGTTAATTTCTTTGTTCTAGTAGATCTCTTTAATGTTACACCAGCATCCTACTGTGGAGTTTGTTGTTCAACTAGTTATTGAATGCTTTCAGGTAATTCTTGAATAACAAGATCTAATGAATTATGTTAGACCCCATTTCTAGAGTCTAACTTTCATGCTCTCTCTGATACCATACGACGTCGGACCCTGTTTCCGGAGCCCGGTGATCGCATTCAGATAACATACATTCATCAACTATACTTGCATCTGCTTTCTAAGCTCAGCTCCGCTCTTTGAATAGTCAACTAATCCATTTATCCAACTGACGGGTCTGATTGTTAATAGTCTACTTGCAGCTAAATAGTCAACTTGTACAATGCTCCATTTCAACCCGAATACCTCAAGGAATAGCATTGGTGAGTCCACCATTTTACACATGTACCTGCTTCGGGGCTATAGGCATAACTTTTTCTATA